>OX424447.1:417984-529707 GCA_949152495.1 Lasius fuliginosus | reverse complement strand
GAAAACGGTAATTGTGAAGAAGAGGGGCTTCCTCACCGATTTAACTGAAATTTCATAATTTTGTGTATTTTGGTACGTAAAACAAATTTATAAGTAAAAATTATCGCTTTCAATTAGGAAAAAAGTTATTAAGTACGAAAGTTGACAGTTGCGTGTTAGGATATTTGTCATTCCGACGTGATGTAGACGCACATGACCATGCGCAATGACGTAAATGTACCAACTATTCTCTGCTTTAACAAAAAACATAAATTATTATTTTCTTTGGTAAATATGCAGTTTTGTTGTATACTGTTGTTTACTGAATATGCCGTAACATATTGAGTTAAATGGTTAAAAAAGATAATAGAAATAGAGTTTATGCTTTTTAAAGCAGAGAATAATTGGTATATTGAAAAGACTGTCAACTTTAGTACTTAATAACCTTTTTCTAATTGAGAGCGACAGTTTTAACTTATTTTTATTTAGATTCATGTTTTACGTAACAAAATACACAAAATTATGAAATTTCAGTTAAATCGGTGAGGAAGCCTCTCTTCTTCACAATTACCGTTTTCTTACCTCAGATTTTTCATTTTTGCTCCAGGAAGATTTGCCATTGCCCCGTTAGCCATCTGAGATGTTGCCCGCTCACCACGTGGCTCACGTTATTTTGCACGGACGTGGGGTTGGACTTTGCTGAGCATATATACCGCTTTCAGCATTACAACATGTAGCATAATAACCTAAGTAGATAAAATGATACATTTCGTATAACATATTTCTTTTGTAGAGTATAAAATAATATAACTTTACATACCAAGAAAGATACAACAAAATTAGCGCTAATCTTCTTCTTCTTCTTAAGTTATGGCATCTAAATTCTCAAATACGAATATTCGATACAGCAATTAGCGCTAATGATGAATACCTTTTGGCGTTTGTCATAATTTGTCATAAAATTCTGAGATATGTAGGTGATGCGACAGTCGATGCAACTTCGGAAACAGAAGCCCCTTCTCTTAACATGAATAATTTAAAATCTATATTTCTGCTACTTATCGAGTATAAAAATATTTAATTACAATTATTTGGATGACTCACAAATCTTTTTAATCACATATCATACAAAATACAAACCATTCCATACAAAAATTTTTATTAATTTATTTATTTTGGCTAAATGCATGGTGCAAAAATAATTAATTAATTACAGTTATTTGAATGACGCACGAACCTTTCCAATTGCACTTCAAAAGTCTTCATACGAAATACAAACAATTTCATATAAGAGTTCTTTAAAAAGACGTACATTTCCGGCAAAGTACAGACAGATCGCGTGGCGATCTCAATGCGGTTCGAAATCTCGTTCGGAAAGTAGTCAATCGCGACGCGTGGTCAAAAGCGAAGCGTGGTCAATTGCAACGTGGTCATAAACGACGCGTGGTCAATCGCAACGCGGTCAAAAGCGACGCGTGTTCAATCGCAACGTGGTCAAAAGCGACGCGTGGTCAATTGTAACGTGGTCAATCGCAACGCGTGGTCAATAGCAACGTGGTCAATAGCGTCTGTGTTCAAAAGCAACGTGGTCAATGGAATCCTACTCCACTGATACTCGTCAAAGTTTTGGTGCATCTGCTCTTACGATTTCGGAAACAAATGAGCCGTCATTATAATCGTCATCTACACAAAATATGGCTATGGAGAAGAATCAATCGGAGAAGCGAATTCTTGACGGTGAATTTTTTCAAGAAATACCAGAAGAAGTTCTGCAAATACAGTTGTTGCACTCTGTGAAATGTCAACCTCAAGTTTTCAAAATTAAGGGATATACAAGTGCCACTACAAATTTTATATATCACCTAAAACGGCGGCACAGAAAGCAGACAGTGTTAGAGTGTAAGAAGTATATTAAATCGAAACAGCCAAAAATGATAAGTTTTACAAAAATGACAAGAGAAACTGTAAACGGTTTAACGCAAACTCACAATTATGATTCTCAAGATGCTTTTGTCGAAGATATTGCAAAATTTATTATACATTCAATGGTTCCTTTGAGAATAATAGAAGACCCGTATTTTATTTTACTTTTAGAATTTTAAATTAAAAGTATCACAAGGTTTTACAATAATGAGTCGGTGTTCTCTTAGCCGTCGAATTAACTCTCTTTTTAAAAGCGAGAATATAAAGATTAAACAAGAGTTGCAGAAGATTTCGTTTGTATGCACTACTGTAGACATTTGGTCAGGAAAAAAAAGAAGTTTCCTCGGAGTTACTGCTCACTTTATAGAAAATAACTTTCAAAAAAAATCTGTAGCCTTGGCATGCCAAAGATTTCGTAGTACGCATTCGTACGATAGAATAACTGATTTATTACATTCAATTTATACAGAGTTTGGTCTTAAACATAGTAAAATTGTCGCGACGATTACGGATAGCAATTTTATCAAATCTTTCAAAATGTATGGTGTGGTACAAGAACATTTACATCGCAGAACATTTACATCGCAGAAGAAGGCTGTAATAAATATAATAAAAGTGATACTGAAACTGATTCTGATTCAGAATTTTTCAATGAAGAAGAAGCACACTTATCACCAGAATTGCAGAAATTTCTATCAGCTCATTTACGATGTTGTGCGCATACTTTGAATTTGTGCTACAAGTGATGCGGCCAAAATCTTAACGACTTCCAAAGATTTATTAATTGTGCAGCCAAGTTATAAGAAAATGTAACTTACTATGGAAAACTGCTATGCGACCGAAAACCGCTGAAATTATTGAAAACGTACTAAGTCATACTCTTAGTAGACCAAGTGAAACAAAATGGAATAGTATATATGATTCTCTTAAACAGATTTTAGAAATTAGACAAAGTGCTCTGTTATTTAAAGCTTTGAATATCAATAATATGCTAAATGAATATGAGTTTAATTACGTGGAAGAACATTTGGCTTGTGCAGGACTACTGGCAGAAGTGTTAGATTTACTTCAAGGAGAAAATAATATTTATTACGGTATAATGGTACCTTGTCTTGTGGCGTTACGTCAAAAATTACAGTTTCTTGTGAAAAAGGATTGAATCTTTTGCAAATCACTTTCACAGAGGCATTTTTTAATGCAGTTGAGAGAAAATTTTATGATTTTTTCAATTTCACCACTTCTGCTGCGGAAAATGCCGCTATTGCTGCTTTAAGTTATCCACGATTAAAAAATCGTTGATTACATTGTTGTATAGATTCTTGCTATTATGAATCGATATTACTGGCTTTCAAGAAAGCCATAGAAGTAGAAATGGTGTTAGAAGAATTACCACAAGAGACTTATTCACTCAAACATAAGTTTTTTTATTTTGGTGTACCATCTACTTCTAGGCTTTCAAATAAAATAAAATTAAAAGAGGAGCTTCAAGTATTACATTTTTTAATGATAGCGGTAAAGAACTTGACATTCTTCATCGGTATCCATCTATAAAAATGTATTTCTGAAATACAATGCGCCACTTCCATTATTAGATCCAGTAAAAAGACTTTTCTCATTTACGACAATGACCACCTACCTAACAAGGGGAGGCCACAACCTCCGTCCCACCGATTTCGACCGGCTTTAATATACTGGTTGGGGGCTACCCAAAAGTAACTCGTGTAAAAGGGTTTAGGTCACTACGCTTTTGTTTTTAAAAAAATCGAGGTCAAAGGTCATGACGCTGGATCGGTTTTGGACCTAGGGAGATCGAATACAAAAAACCAGCAAATTTTATTTATACATATCAGGTCCGCAAACTAATAGTTTTCGAGAAATCGAGGAATTAGTCATTTAAGTGCCGCATATATACCTAAAGAGTTGCACCCATTTCAACCGAAGCGGAGGCATAGCGGTTAAGGCGCTTACCTGCGAAACTGAACGTTGCGAGTTCGAGTCTCCCTTACGTGCCTTTTTTTTACTCAAGTGAATAAATTAAAATATTACGAAACTTCAGGTAAAATCGAATTTTTTTATTTTTGGCACTTACAACGTTTGACAAAATCACTCTTTAATTATTGTTCGATCTCTCTCTCGCTTTATCTCACTCACTCTCACTCTCTGATTGTAATTCGCCTTCACAGTGCATCGGGTGATATATAAAATATAATGTATAATATAATATAATATATTATATAATATTTTATTATATAATATATTATATAATATTATATAATATTTTATAATATTATATAATATTTTATATAATATATAATATTTTGAACACTACAGTGACCGTTATCATTGTCCTTGTCGTGGGCATCACTGCTCACTGGTGAGTACGTTGCGAATCGTTGAGCGTGGTAGAAGTGAATTTCGGAGCAAGAATATTACACATATAGAATACTACACGTTTTGCAATCAATCACCATAGTGAGCTCTTCGGTGAGTGATGTATCCCATATGTATAATTTATAGTAAATCGTATTTTTGTTTGTCGAGTAATTTCAAGTGAATTACGTTCATTATTACAGCTGCAGTAACGCATTTGGGTAAAGCGTATAACCATGGATGAGAAACAGCCCTCGACAAGCGCGTGTACAGATTCTCATAAACCTGTCATAGACGAGACAAAAAAAGAAGTAACCGATGCTGTGTATTTTTTCGTTAACGCATTGAAAGAAGGGTGTGTTATAAATTCGGAAGCAAGCAGCTGTATTTCCATGCGTTCGAAACTGAGCGAGGCTATTTTGCAACGATTTTGGGAAATGCAAGGTAAGATGGTGTTTGCTGATGTACAACAGCTGTTACACGAAGAAAAAGAAGAAGGAGGAGGAGAACAAGAACAAGAAGAAGAAGAAAAAGATGCCGAAATAGGTGTACCTGTTTTGAACATAGAAATGCTGTCATCGCAATTAAGCCTTACATCACAGTTTGACGACAATTATGAGCCGGCAAGTAAAAAATTAATTTGCGAAGGTACGTCCCTTGACGTTAAAATAAAGGCGGTAACTTTGGCAAGAGAACATGAAATGGAATCTCCGAACACTATAAAAGAAAGGAACTACGTGTGCCCTGAAGCGCAAGAAAGACTTGGCACAGTGGGAGAAAGACATCGAAAAAGGAGGAACAAACTGGAATAAGTACGCTACAATAGATAAATGGACGATTTGAAAAGTTGTGATTAATTTAATCAAATAATTTAATGGATTAATTTAATCGATTTTTAAAATTAGTATATCTGACGGGTGAATACATTGTAATGTGGATATATCATTTGTAGATTCTCTTTATTACGAAAACCTCTATTTATAACAGTATTTATAATACTAATTATATACGAACGATTAAGCATTAATCGATTACTTTGCTTCGATTAATTCTACACTGATTAACGATTAATATTAATCGATTTAATTAGTCCCGATTACATGTATGATGATTGATTAATTTCGATTACTGATTAATGGATTACTTTAGTGAATTATTTCTTCCGTTCCACTTTAATATGGCATCTGGTTAAACTGTTTTCTAACCCTGAATTCTTTAAGGAGGAATAAGGTGTATACGTTGCTAGAATAGTGATAATAACTCCCAAGGTTTCTGCAAATGATGGGTTTGTTTCCTCTTGCCACTCTTTGGAATAAAGTGATGATAGTGCATAGGCATGTATACAGCCTCTCACATAATCTGTGATTGGATCTGGTCCATCATACGAGAAAATTGCTATTGATGTCGGTTGTTGAGGTCTGAACACAACCTTATCAAAGATCTTGTTCCCTTTTCCAGCAATGCAACTTGCATTTTGCACTATAAATCGGTCACCACTTCTATATAAGTTTTGGTGTTCTGCAGGTAGTCCCTGTAAGAATCTGCCCCTTTTTAGGTTAATTGCTTTTGGTTTGTAAATATCACTCATATCGCCGCTACTTGCTATGTTGACATTTGTATAACTGAATGGCTGAGTAGCGAAACTTGGTGACTAAAATTTTAATCGATTAATGCCCAACACTGGCGACAACTGTATCCCTGTATCGAAATCGCCCCGAGCCGGGCAATAGAAGAATCCAACAGCGCCTGCGGGATCTCCTCGCAGGATGGATAGTTTAGCTGCGACGTGTGAACTCTCCTGCTCCTCCTACCAGTTTCTTCTAGGGGTTGTGTTTCGCCGCAGGACACGATATGCGTGTTTGGCTAGACGCGATCCCGCATCTCACCCGCCGCGCCCACGGGGACGCCTGTGGATCCACATGGAGGCCTGTCCATTTGTGTCTCGATTCTCGGACACACGCTCGGACCCTGTTGGGTAGGAATATTTTGGGAAAGGTGAGAAGGATTAGCTTTTTAGGTGGGACATACCTACTTTTCTTCTATCTTATGTACTACGCAAGGACCGTTCGGAGATGTGGTTATCTCGAGAAGATTACGAGACCGCCGCTCCATGGCCGAAGTCTTCGACTTACTCCGGTTGAGTTGTCCTTATCTTAATTTATTCTTTGTATTCCTTTAGCCAAAGGGATTTTCGACAGTAATCAGCGAAAACGGCGAAGACCTCTGGAGAGGACACGAAGAAGCGTGCCACTTCCGGCCATCGCCAATCGTTTGCGGAGACATTTTCGCGCAAAGCGACTCTTTGCGCGTCGAAAATTGGACACTCCAGCAAGTAGTGCTGTACTGTGTCATTCCGATATCCACAGATGCACGCAGCACCATCCATGAGTTTCAAAGAGGCAAGATGTGCCCGGAAATTTCCGTATCCAGTGAGGACCCGCGTGATCCAGTGATCAGTTTTAAGAAATCGCGTAGCCAATCTGGTACGCACGTTTCCGAAAAAGGCAAATGTGGTATGATCTTAATTGGAAGAGATCCATCTGGTCTGCTACATGTTTATCGCCTCATCCCGAATGCATTTAAACGCTTCTTCTTTCCCTTCGCGGGAATTTCCGCATTTCCGATTCTCGCGGTTGTTTTCCTTTGTGCGTTATATTGCGTTGCGAACTCTTTTAATAAAATATCAACGGGCGCCGCCCCGGCCACGACGCAAAGCGATTTCCAAGAAATTAATACTTTACGTTGCGCGGCTTTAAGAATCTTGAAGTTGCTCTCCGTACATAAGTCGACCCATCCCGCGGCGGCATAGGTTATCGTCGGCGTGAATACCCCCCTCCGGTATATCGTGGAGAGCGCTTCGTATTTAAGATCCAATTAGACTGTAGCTAACAAGCCTAATTTTTGGAACAGCGACCCGACTTTGCGGCTCAATTTTACGCAGTGCGATCTAACTTTTATACCCCTATCAGATCTATTTCTAAATACCTAACTGTTCCGAAATTTCTAGATCGATTTAATTTATCTCTCCTTAAGAATAACACAAATATTTTTTGACGACTCTATATCGATAAACACGTAAAGGCTATTGTCTCGCACGCCTCGGCAAGCTACAATAATACGAAAACATTTTTTCAATCTGCGCTGTCTCGAAACCATTCTCGATTCGTTTCGCAGAACAACAGTCAGTCTTCGACGAATTCTCGGGCGAATAAGCGGTAGCGGGTATATTACGACACAATAAACGATTTACGGACTTTAAATATTTTCACGAACTCGATTTCATTATTCCGATCCTCTCTGCATTAACATTATTTGGTTTCTTGCATCGCCGCTACGTCCTTTCCATGTGATTTTGTGTATTTTTTATGCTCGAATTTGGAACTCCCTACGAACATACGCTTCGATGCTGCAAAGCCCATAAGTCTGCTCCCATTGTCATTGGTCATTTCATGCACACTATGTCTGCCCGCGTACTCCTGGTAGATTCGTTCCCGCCCGATCTGTGCATTAAGATCTTCTATCAGGATCTTAATGTCATTTTTTGGTCTACAATCGTACACCCTCTCCAAAGTTTCATAAAATTCATCCTTGATCCCTTCATCCTTGTCCTCAGTTGGAGCATGTGCATTTATGATGGTTAGGTTGAAAAATTTAACTTTTACACGTATTAAGCAGATTCTCTCATTTACAGGAATAAAGTCTAGGACCAAGTGTTTAATTCTCTTGACTACAATGAAACCGGTACCAAAAATGTGCTTCTGATTATGATGACAACTATAGTAGAGGTCAAAGTTTTTTTTTGGAACATACCACTCCCTGTCCATCGAATCTCCTAAATTGCAGTTATTTGCGCCCTATATCTCTTCAGCTCCTTCACCAGCATTCCCAGGGCTCCTGGTCGGTAAAGTAATAGTACATTCCAGGTGAAAAGATTCATGTCATGTTTCCTAACTCGTTTGTCCTTCTTCTTGCCATGTTGTTGCCATGAGGACTGTCCGGCTACTTCTCCTTTGGCTCTCTCAACAATAGGGTTTTTACCCTAGGGGCCGGGGTGTTAGTCCGGCGCCCACCCCTCTTCCTTTATCCGGGCTTGGAATCGGCAGGGAGACTTATCCATAACAAATTACCCGGGCAGAGTATTAGGTATAAATCATAGACTTCCGAATATTATCGAGTCCAACCAAAGTTTGTCGAGGTCGCCCGTTCTTTTCCCTTCCGTCGATTATCACACCCCCTCTTGTCAGTAACAACAGTTTACGCTCCGTCTATGTTTTTCTAAGTCTATGGTCCACTCCATTAACCAATATTGAATAACATTTGTATTATGTCTTTCTGATAACGTCTATGATACTGGAAAAAGTCCACTTTTTTCCGAATTAACAACACAATTATATAAAAATATGTATCCTGTCTTTGATTTATCGAGCCTTTTAATTTTTTAATAATACTACTAGTTGCATCAATGTAAATGCATGGTAGCGGTGCACTTGGACACAGTACAATTGGACACGTTGCAAATGGACACGAAATTTTGCACACGGTTCAATTGGACACCGTTCTTTTGCGCACCGTTCTTTTGCACACCGTTCTTTTGCACACCGTCATTTGAACACAGAAAGATGCACACCGTTCATTTGGACACAGAAAGATGCACTCCGTAATTTTGGATACCGTAATTTTGCACACGGTTCAATTGGACACCGTAATTTTGTACACGGTTCAATTGGACACCGTTTAATTGCGCAATACAAAGTGGTATTCCACATGGGTTTGTAACGGTGGGTGAGGGCGGAGGTTGGGGTGAGGGAGTGGAGGGTGTGGTCTGTGCGTGTACTTTCCAAATGAACGGTATCCAATTGAACCGTGTGCAAAATTACGGTGTCCAAAAAATGAATGGTGTGCATAAGAACGGTGCGCAAAAGAACGGTGTCCAATTAAACCGTGTGCAAAATTTTGTGTCCATTTGCAACGTGTTTAATTATACTGTGTCCAAGTGAAGGCCACTCAAATGCATGCTGTTTCATCGGATGTATATGTTCTATATACATCTAACTGATAATTTGACCAATAATGCACAAAAAAATGGACTTAATCCATTGTTATAAGTAATATTCTGTAATGGTCCTAATTGCAAAATTTCTAATGCTTTAATTGGTTCTTTATGAAAATAATTTGCCTGCGTAATGTCATATTTAGCAACTCGCAAAACATTTGCACTAAATAAATGCGGAGGCTCTACGTTATCACTACTTTGGATTAAATTTTTTGCCATTCATGCTCTATATTTCATTACACTAGCTTTATATTTCATTACACTAGCTTTTTGTAATTTTTGAACAATAGTTTGTCTAATGGGATTTAAATATCGTTTTCTGCCTTTCTCCTTTAATAAATTTACATTTAATTTGTGTAGTTATTTCACCTGTATTATCTATTTAAAAATTCACATTTACATGTACCGTAAGCGTATCTTGTTTTTCCATCGTGTGCTAATTTAATTCGTTTAAAATTAAAACCGCAAAGTAACTTATTTGTATTTTCCCAAATTTTTTCACTAAATACTTGCTGCAACGTTCTGTGTCGCAATATTGTATTGTATGTTGTCGCGTAGAAGGAGGTCGATCCTTATCTTTTTGTTTATACGTTTTGTAAGTGATTATCGAAGTAAAATCCGTTTTCGCCATTATAATTGTGAAACATGATATATTATTAATTAAAGGCTCATCAGATTCGTTTAATGTTGATTCGTCTGTTGTTTCAGAAGCAATGCTTGGTACGTCTGAAATTCGTTGTTGCACATTATAATCGATATCCACCATTTGCTGATAAGGAAAGACAGGGGGTCGCTCAGTCTTTTCTCTTATTTTGTATCTATTACATGTTACAAATACATATAATAAATTTGGTATTAAGCGATTTTCCAAGTCTTTTGCTATTGTTATTCAAATTGCATTGTCTATCGAAACAATTTTCTGATCTTTCTCCACAATTTGGTCCTTGTGTTTCATTAAAATATCAACTAAAAGATCTTTATTTATTACTGTCGGTCTTCCACGCATTTTCACAGTGTGATATAAATAATAAAAACTAATTGTTTAGAAAAATCATTCTCGCACGTCACTAATTTAACGAAAACTCGAAAATAAATCACGATTTCCAGTGCTACGATTGCGAAAACACTGATTCGCACAGCGCACAGCAAATAAGATGCACAATACTGTGACGTCCTGCCACTTTTTAAAACCATATTTTTGCAAATAATCACATTTTGCTTTTACTTTTGTATATCTGTTCGCGTGGATACCGCGCAAGAATGATTTGGCGGTAAGCAAGCGGTACATTGTATCGAACTTTCCCCCAACCCCCTCGGCATCGAGGTCTCGACCGCGGCCCTTACAGCTGATCGTCGGGTCGGTGACCGCGGGGGAAGAGGGGCAGTCAAATTTTGCTTATCACGGCGGCCCCGCGAAAGGCCGCCGTTAGTAGGACCAGGGCCTCGATTCTCTAATTCACTCGTAACTGTGCGTATGCGCAACTTACGAGTGGTTGAAATGCGCATACGTTTATCATCAAATCACCGATACGTATTCTTTAAGATAATATGCGATCGTTCGTATTTAGATACATATACGTATCTTTTGTTCGCATACAATATATGGCAACACTGGATTATTTACTGCCTGTATTAAAAACATCGAGTATTTTTCAATAGCGTGCTTTATTTTTCAAATATATATTTTTTGTGTCACTTCGAAAAGACCAAAAAGCGAAAATGGATGCAAGAGAACGTGGTGCAAATGTGACAGAAGAACAAAAGACATTATTACAGTTTATGGAAAAACATCCGTGCTTGATGTCTAGTAAAATCGCTGATTTTACATATAAAGATGCAACTATTTTGTGGCAAAAGCTCACAAATATCTTAAATATTTGCAATGGTGTAAGCAAGGATTGGAAATCCTGGCGAAAGGTATATATCGGTGTACATACAGAAAAATCAAATAATTTTACTACTCAAGTAACCAATATCCAAATAATCACGATAAGGTTAAGATGATATCATCTTAACCTTAACCTGGTTATTTGCATATAATTAATGTATTTCACTCTCTCATTAATTTAATTTGTAATGATAATAATTTTAGTGCTGGCAAGATTTACGTTCACGTAGCAAATTGAAGCAAAGCAAAATAAATGCAGAACAAAGAAAAACTGGTGGAGGAAGTGAATCTCAGCTAAAATTAAGTAAAACGGAAGAAGCTACGTTAACTTTAATTTCTCCTGTATGTATCGATGGACATACAGAAATACAAGAAAGTGAAGTACAAATACAAACAGATACTGAGGTAAAATTTAATAAACTTTATAATAAATATATTTTTTTCTTATAATAGTATAATTTCCTTATAATAATAGTTTTTTTAATAGTCTGATTGCCTCTTATTCCTTTATTTAGTTTTTTTTAGTTTTATTTACTTCATTCCTTGTTATAACATAAGATGCTTTCCAGCAACGATGCAGTGCGACATAGTGTATCATTCTATCTTTGTTTATCACTAGTATTGAAAGAAGATCGAATAATACACTGTGGCACACTGTATAGTTGCTGGTTTGCATCCATAATAGAAAAAAATTTTCATGCAAATTTATCTTAATTCTTTATCTTTAGATAAATTTAGATACTGATGAAGTGGAATATCTTGATGAAGATATAGATCAAGACATAGATCAAGATATAGATGGAATAATACAAATGGATGAACATAGCGCAGCTTATTTAAATATGAAAAACGCAAAAACTAAAGACAATAATGATAAGGAAAATACATTAACTAACAATGCTGCATGCAATAATTCAAATGAAAATAGTAATGATAGTTATTCTGCATCTATACCAATAATAAAAAAAAGAAAAAGAAAGTCACATTCTGAAAAAGTTCAATCAACACAACAGCCAACACAGAATCTGACAAATATAGCACACAAAACATATGAAATCCAAAATTCTTATTATGAAAATAAGCTGCTACTAAAGAAACGAGAGTTAGAACTTAAAGAAAGATTTGTTAATGCTACTGAAAAGTGCAATCCTTCATAATATTTATAGGTCTTGTATTCTAAACATTTATATTTCTTTTCAATTTTATTTTTATGTTCCTATTACTTAATATTCTTTTATGTTCCTATTTCTAAACTTAATATAATTAAGTTTGTTATTGTTATGCATTTATATTTCTAAATGTCAATTTCTTTGTTTATTATTAAATAAGAAATTATGATTTATTTTTTGTTAGTTTTCAGAGATAAAGACTGTATAAGAATTGTATGTGATGTTACTTTTCATTTTTCATATAGTTTATTATAAAAGATTATAAAACTTCCTCATATTGCAATTGTCTTTATATTTTTAGTTTGACATGTTCAGGTTTACATATTTAGTATCTTTACATTCTATTCCATATTATATGCATAATGTATACGTATGTATGTATTATATACTATAATTTAATATATGTATTAATCAAAATAATTACGAATCAATCTACGTCGCAGTTGTTTACCGGCTGCCAATTCAGGATTCACTCTGTTTGCTATTTCTTCACCATTATCACCATTTTGCTGATTAAACATATCATCTTGCCATTTATCATCATATTGTGGAAATGGAATATTGTTTTTTATACATATATTATGCAAAACAACACAGGCATTTATAATTTTACATGCTATTTATGGTGTATAATGTAAAACTCTGTGTTTCAATAAGCATCGAAACCGCATCTTTAGTAAACCATTGCAGCGTTCTATTAAAGCTCGACAAGACATTTGTCTCCTGTTGTATCTTTCTTCTGCGCTATTTTCTTCTGCATTAGCGATTGGAGTTAACAACCAAGGCCGTAATGGATAACCTGAGTCACCTAAAACATAAAAAAACTTGTATATATGTATATGTGTATATGCATGTACGTACGTGTACACACACACACACAGTAATGTACTTACCTAGAAGAAAAAATGTCTTATCTGGCCATACTCTATGGATTGTTTCCATTCCTATCTTTAAGTTTGAATTATTCCATATATAACTATCATGTGTGCTTCCAGGATATCTAGCATTTACATTCAATATCAATAAACGCCAATCACATATCTGAATTGAAAAATTGTACATAATATTAATAAACTAATAATGTGATAATTTAATATTTTAAAAAATTAAAAGGACACAGTAGTAAGTGCTACAACTTACAATGTAACTATTACATCAACTGTCACTATATTAACAAAATCATGTAAAATTTAGCTTTACTTTTTAATGCTAACTATACAAGAGTTTAAGAATGGAGAATTGAAATTTGTTTTGTTATAGAGAACTATTATATACTTACTAATTGTACATTTATCGAATGATATCCTTTTCTGTTAACATATAAATGTTCAGGATTTTCAACATTATGAACCTGTGGTGGAAAAATAGCTACATGAGTGCAATCTATGCAGCCTATTACTCCAGGAAATCTATGATTATCATAAAATCTGGAAATATATCAATAATGCCATAGTAATTTCGATTAATAATACAGATTAAATATTATGATAGAAATTAAATTCACTAACACTCTGTTGTCTTAAATGCTTTAATTCATTTAAAGTTCTGGGAAATTTTATCCATTGGTTCATTATATTTGTCTCGTTTAATTCATTCACAACTTCATTGATACATCTAGATACAGATGGTTGACTTATAGCAAGATATAAATTCTGTCCTACACTTGTTTGATAGCTACCATGTGCAAAAAAATGTAATGCTGTCAATACCTAAAGCAAAATGAACAACGTAAATAATATACATGTGTTAATAACATTATTATATAATTTATTACATATCAATATATAAATACATAAGTTCTGTATTATTTTTATGTATATTAATTCAGACAGCACCATGTCCAAAATTGGAGCATCTTTAAAAAAACTTATATGATATTCAAAAGATGTTTTTAAAAGAGAGAGATGTGTCATTTGGATATCATATCATAAGACTTCTTAAAGATGTAAAGATTTTTTAAAGATGCTCCAATTTTGTCTTATGCTTCAAATTTGTCTTATGCTCCGATTTTGAATATGTTTCAATTTTGTGTGGTGCTATTTGGGATTTATAATTTCCATGTTTTTACTTACTTTTATTTTAGTATCCAACATAGATTTTCGATGCTTCTGTTTCATATATGGTGCTATATCTCTTGTTAAATCACGTACTAACGGTTTTGTTAAACGAAATAATTTTAAACGAAACAAATTTTTTATTGCTTATATTGAATGCGTCAGCTGCTACATGTCTTATACGATTTCTCCGTACGACAGCATGTGCAACTTCGGCCTCCTGTGCAACCACAATATTATTAATAATATTCATTTTTATTCATAAAATTGTTTCACATTACACTGACAAGAATAGGCATTCGCAAATCAGAATGCGAATACATTAAACCACTCGTAGTATTGCGTACGAAAATTTGCGTATACGTTTCAATGCGTGTACTTATGTGATGCTCGAGAATAGGTTTTCAAATATAAGCGCTCGTAACTCTGAGTTTGCGCATACGTTTCTCTTACGAGTGAATTAG
Source organism: Lasius fuliginosus (assembly GCA_949152495.1). Classification (NCBI taxonomy): domain Eukaryota; kingdom Metazoa; phylum Arthropoda; class Insecta; order Hymenoptera; family Formicidae; genus Lasius; species Lasius fuliginosus. Next base: position 514,807 of record OX424447.1, on the reverse strand, counting down.
AGAACAGTACGTGAGCGACGTTCGCAATCGACACATCACGTTACCCGAACAATTAGTGAGGTCTGTTCCCGCTTTTGCTTCGGTCCGCTAGCTCTCATTGTCAGTGCTTTCTGTATGCAGCTTTTCAGTGTATTGCGCCTTGCTTGTGACTCAAAATAAAGCTTGTTGTTATAGTTAAAGCTCTAAAATTTATTCATAATACAGTCTACTTGCTACTAACATCGCGTAAGGACTCTGAGGTTTTATGAGTTAAATTTCGAGCCGAAAAGTGAACATTTGGTCCTTCGAGCCGGATTTGGTTGCAGCCTCGAATGCAGATAACGCACTCGGCGCTTCGCGAGTGCATTTTTGATTAATAGTAAATTACGCGGCGCCCGAATACGCGACCATTACAGTCGTCTCGACTTCCGGCGTGTGCTGTGAGTGAACTCATCGCAGTGAATTTCACCGTGCATTGTGCATCGCTTTGAGGGGAGCATCAGAGCTTTTGGAATCACGCGCTCACGGTGGATTCGAAGCGGAGGCGCCGATATCTCGACCGAGTGATGTCGAGCGGTGAGTAGCGCTGTCTCTCTTGCTCTCAGGGGTTTCAGTCTCGCGTAGCTCCGAGATACCGCGCACGCGCGCTCACGCGGCTTCCTTTCTTGTGCCACGCGGTCGGATGGTTTCGGCGCGCCGCCCGATACGTGTCTCGCGAGTGATAACTCACGTTACACGCTGTACAGCGCGACGGACGATCCGCGCTACACGTTGCGGGCTTCAAACCGTTCCTTTTTGAAACTCTCCGTGCAATCTGACGGGTTTCGCGAGTGACAGGCTGTGTAACACGTTGCGATACGCGCCTGCTTGTCCGTGCCACACGTTGTGTGTTCTCACTCGCCGCAATTTTGGCTCTCTACCGCGCGTTCAACTTAAACTCTTGGCTTCACCACAAAATTTAGTTAAAAGAAAATGGAGACAACTCTCAAGCAATAGATGTTGCTCTTTGGTTACATGAGTCGCATCTGAACCAATCTTTCCAAATTGGGCCAGGGTAAGATCACACCCACGGGGATCAAGAGCAGATTGTCCTTGCTGAACGATTACTGGAGCGCTTCCAAGACGGGCACTTCGGTCTTCTGGTATATGAAGCCGTCGTTAAGACAGAGTATGCCACGAAGGATATCTTTTCCGCGACCGAGGAGACATATTTTCAGATGCGCCCCAAACTCACCGACGCCTTGTCGGAATTAGAACGTCGAGTCGGAGCCTCTGAATCGGATTGACAGGAGCCGATCGAGGTGGGCGGAGGGACGTCGGTTTCGCCGGTCGTCCGACAATTGCAGCTTCCGAAAATTAACCTTTCGAAGTTCGCCGACGATCAACTCGCTTGGAAAGGCTTCCGCGATCTTTTCCGCTCGCTAGTACATGACTTGCCGGACATACCGGGTGTCTTGAAACTTCAGTACTTGAAGAGCTGTCTTTTGGGCGAGGCGGTGGACCTAGTAGCTAACATTACGCTGTCGGATGCGGTGTATCAATGGGCATTGGAGGATCTCATGGCACGTTACGACAATCTCCGAGTGCTGCTTTTCGCGCATAAGCGAAACCTGTTAGCTTGCCCGACCACCACCAAGGCTTCCCCTAGCGAGCTAAAGAGACTGTTGGGCGTCATGACGCTTTCGATCCGAAAGTTTGCGAACCTTCCAGTCGAATATTGGGACGATTGGTTTGTCCACCTGCTGATCCGCAAGCTAGACGCGAGTACTCGGCTCCATTGGGAGACGTCGTTGGCGGACACAAGGGTGTTCCTGACGTTTAAGCAACTCCAGAGCTTCCTGACCAATCGCATTCGCGCCTTAGAGGCGGCACACCCGGAAACGGCATTGTCCAGTGCCATCTCGAGTGCCCCATCGAAGGCGGGCAAAGGTTCGCGCGTATCGGCCAACGCTGCTACGACGGGCAAACCAACGAATGGCAAGAAGTGCTCGCTGTGCGACGGTTCTCACATGTTGCCCTACTGTGCAAAGTTTAACGGCCACGCTAACCGTGGTCCAGAGGAACGATAAGGTAAAAGGGTTCGGGGTGTGCTCAAACTGTATGCGTGCACCCGCACGGATGTCGTGCACCCGCCCGATGACCCCATCGGGCGAGCTTCTGTTCGACGGAGGGGCGCTGTCTGGCGCGGACAGGCACCACATGCTGCTCCACGGCGGGGGGCAAGCCCCAGCAAACCCGACCGAGGTAAGTGGCACTGGATCGTCGACCTCTAAGGAAGTCCAGGGTACCAACGCTCTGAGCTCTAGTGTCCGTGCCCATACCGCTAAAGCGGAGAATTCGGTGTTGTTGGCGACGGCCAGAGTGCTATTACGGAACGCTGCTGGAAACGTCATCAAGGTTCGCGCGCTGTTGGACTCGGGTTCGGAGGCCATATTAGTTTCGGAGTGGGTGTCCCAGACCTTGAGGTTGCGACAAGATCCGGTGGACGTGATAGTGACCGGTCTTCAAAGAACGCAGACCGGAACGGTAACCTCGTCCGTCCGGACGATAATCGGTTCCGAGTTTTTACCGGCACTGCGACTCGAGACGGACGCGCTTGTGCTCAGATCTCTCACAAATTTATTACCTTCCAGACGAGTCTTGCGCAAAACATGGCCCCACCTACGAGACTTGACGTTGGCGGATCCTGAATTTAACCTTCCTGCCAGAGTTGATGTCATTCTCTGAGCGGACGTGTATGGATAGGTGCTGGAGCCGGCCATTTGTCGTGGCGAACCGGGAACCCCCATTGCCCAGCTAACAGCTTTTGGTTGGGTGCTAACTGGAGGTCTGGGTAAAGAGAGTGCGACGAAGACGTCACACTATGTCTCGGTCTTCCACGCACAGGGCGTCGACGACGTAACTCAGGCGTTCCAGCGCTTTTGGGAGAATCGAGGAGATCTCGTCCGTCAGGCGCCTCTCTCCGGCGGAGGAGCAGGCGGAGGCGCATTTCAAAGAGACCCATCGACGGGACCATACCGGCCGGTATGTGGTCCGGTTACCGCGGACTACGGCAGCAGGAGACGCTCTGGAAGCCTCTCGGCCCGCGGCACTCTCAATGTTGTTTTCTTCCGAAAGACGGTTGGCCAAACAAGCCGAACTGAAGCGGAAGTATGCCAACTTTATGGTCGAATACTTAGCCCCGGGGTACATGGATCCGGTTCCTCAAGAGCCGTGCGTCCCCAGAGATTCGTTCTACTTCCCGCATCATGCGGTCTTCAAAACGGGCGACTCAAGCGGGAAGATTAGAGTGGTGTTTAATGCCTTATTTCGTACATCCACAGGTCTCTTATTGAATGACCTACTGCTACCTGGACCGAAACTACAAACTGACCTGTGGTTCATACTAACGAGGTGGCGCCTGTTCCGGATGGGCTTTATGACTGACATCGTGAAAATGTTCCGCCAGATCTGGGTCTATCCGGAGGACGCAGACCTGCAGCGCATTCTGTGGCGAGTCGATCCAGTGGAGAAAGTTAAAGACTTCCGTCTTACGACCGTCAGCTACGGGACGTCTTCTGCACCATTTTTGGTGCTACGGAGCATACAGCAGCTCGCAATCGATGAGGCGTCAAGGTATCCGCTCGGCGCTGCGACGCTGGCACGACACGCATATGTGGACGACATCTTGGCCGACGCTGATGACTTCGACCAGGCGCAGGAAACAAAGAAGCAGCTGGTAGACCTGCTGCGGTCTGGCGGCTTTGCTCTGTCGAAATGGGCAGCCAGCAACCCTTCTCTTTGTCCGGCTGGAGATTAAGATGAAAAACAATTGCCGATGGGTGACTCTGTCGGCGCCCTTGGATTATCGTGGCATCCAGCATCGGACACGCTCCTCCTACGTGTAGCTGAGATCCCGGTCCACGCCTATTCTTTCAAAGAGGACGGTGCTCTCTATTGCGGCACGCCTATTGGACCCGTTGGGCTGAGTCGCGCCAACATTGATTTACGCTAAAATATTTCTGCAGGATCTTAGGTTGGCAGGATGTGAATGGGACAAGCCGCTTCCCCAGGAGCTTGCGCAAGCTTGGACGCGCTTCGTCGTCTCTCTTCAGGGGCTGACTGCACTGCGATTACCTCGATGGGTGCGGATGGATGCCGAGAGCACGTGGGTGGAGCTTCTCGGCTTCTCGGATGCGTCAGAGAGAACCTACGCTGCCGCAGTCTATCTGCGGCTGACCGACGACGACGGAAACATTCACTCAAATTTACTGGTGGTTTGCACGAAAGTCGCGCCAGTCCGGACTCAGAGCGTGCCGCGCTTGGAGCTGTGCGGAGTCTTGTTCCTCACCTGTTTGCTGAACGGAGTAACCCATGGTCTTCAGCTGGACCCACTGTCCGTTTTCGCTTGGACCGACGCTCGCGTGGTGCTCAGTTGGATCCGTTCTTACACGTCACGGTGGACTCCCTTTGTGGCAAACCGGGTAGCGGTCATCCAGAAGATTCTTCCGGCATCTCGATGGGCCCATGTGAGGACAGTTTTGAACCCGGCTGACCTAGCGACTCGCGGGGTCCCTCCGGCGGAGCTAATTAAATCGGAGCTGTGGTGGTGCGGCCCGTCCTGGCTGCGAGCGGAGAGATCCGAGTGGCCTGCGCCGTCATCGAACGAGAGCTTTTCCATCGAGGAGGAAGTCAAGCGGGCATCTCATCACGGCGCCCAGGCCGTCTCGATTAACGAGTTGCTGGAAAGGTTCTCAACTTTCTCCTGACTGACTAGAATCACAGCCTTGTGTTTCAGGTTTTGCGCAGAGGAGACAACTAGCGCGAGGCGAATTTTTGACAAGCTCGGAACTGTCGGAGGTCACCATGCGCTGGGTCCGCCTGGAACAGCGGCAAGCGTTTGCCGTGGAGGTCACCAAACTCGGTGCGGGGCGCCAGATCCGGTCAAGGTCGCCATTGAAGGGCCTCTCCATTCCTGGATAACCAGGGGTTGCTCCGAGTGGGTGGCCGTCTGCACGCTGCGCCGTTGGACTACGGCGGACGCCATCCCATTGCACTTCCAAAGACGTCGCACCTCTCACGGTTGCTGGTGTGACACGCACATGCGGTCACTTTGCACGGAGGTCCACGTCTAGTGCAAAGCTTTCTGCGCAGACACTACTGGATCCTTGGCGAGGGCTTATTAATCCGGCAGGAGATACATTGTTGTGTGCGTTGCACGCGATTCCGGGCCGACCTTGGTCGCCAAAAGATCGGTCAACTACCGCCGGAAAGGCTGCGACCAGTCAGAGCCTTTTTATCTTCCGACGTGGACTTCGCAGGGCCCATCCGGTTACGTGTAGCGAAGGGCCGTGGCCACGCCGCGCTCAAAGGCTACATATGCCTATTTGTGTGCTTGGTGATCATGGCCGTCCACCTGGACGCGGCCTCGGACCTCTCGACGGACGCTTTTCTTGCGATCTTCCATCGCTTCGTAACACGGCGAGGCCGTTGTGCACAACTTTGGAGTGATAATGGCACAAACTTCTGGGGTGCGACCGCGGAACTCAGGACTATGTTTAGAGCGGCTTCCGAGTTCTACAAGGAGGCCGGAGAGCATCTGGCCAATAAGAGAACTTCTTGGCGCTTTATTCCCCCGCACGCGTCACACTTCGGTGGGCTGTGGGAGGCTGGCTTAAGTCAATGAAACACAACCTGCGGCGTGTTCTGGGCGACAAGACGTTGACTTATGAAAAGCTCTCCACCCTTTTGTGTCAAGTTGAGGCACGCCTGAACTCACGCCCGCTGTGCCCCGCCAGTTAGGATCCGTCAGATGGCCTTGACTCCTGGGCACTTTCTAGTAAGAAAGCCACTCACGAACATCCCGGAACCGGAGCAAGCATCGGACACGCTCACGCACCCGAAAACGCGTTGGCGACTGATCTCAGTCATGCAAGATCATTTCTGGCGCAGATGATCCGGAGAATACCTGCACCAGTTACAACAGGCTGGAAGATGGAAAAACGCCAGGTTCAACTTCCAGCTCGGAGATTTAGTCCTAGTCAAGAACGAGCTCTCCCCTCCGGAACATAAAATATACAAAATAATTTGTCTCAGAAGTTTATTCATAAATCGAATTTTCAAGGTTACTTAAAATTATTCGCAAAATATTAATATTCCTTCTCGGATTATAGTTAAACTAAAGACAGATTATTATAAAAATGATTCCGTTAATATCATAAAATACTTTCGATAATATCTTAATGTTTGCGATCGAATTCTTTATTGATTTTTGCGATTGTGAACTATTTAAATCCTAATTAATTTAATTTTGCGGATAAATATTTCATGTAGACGTCTCTATAATTTTAAAAGTTATATACGTCTTAACTTATAGAATCACAAATACAATAATTTGCTGAAATAATTCTCCTTATTACAAACAATTGGAAATAATTATAAAATATTCGAAGTCATTAAATCATTCTATTTATGGAAGTCAATAATAATAAAATGTCTGAATTTAACAACTTAATCTCTCGAACGGACAAAGAGCAAATTATATAAGGAGTGATTCTGCAAATTAACAAACTCATGGCAACATATGTCATACGTTATAAATTAGATTAGATAACTTTATTGTTCTCCTTAGGGTTACAAAAAGGCATATACTGCCCTACTTCCACACAAATTCTTACACTTAGCTTACTTCTGACTTACCAACTACTTAACGCCAACTTAAAAAATAACTTAAAAATTATTTATAATTCCAATTAATCTATAATTACCTTAGCTAATGCCCTACATCTCCTTCCTAACACACACACACACCTTCGCAAGCTACCCTAATCTCTCGAGACCTCCGCTTCCGGCACATATCGAGGTTTCTTTCACACTTACTCTCATTCACTTCTCCTCAGTCATTTTTTCTCTCTTCCTCTCTCTCACCTTTCCCTCATACCCCACATCTTCTATACTCCTCTTCCCTTCATTCCTTTCCCCTTCCTCCTGCTCACTCCATCCCACGCTTCTTACTCTCTCCAATTCTCTTAACGACCTTTCCTCCTCCCCGTCAGCCCCTAAAATTCTCCCGGACATTTCCTGCCATCTTTCCTTTAGCCCCCAATCCAAGCACCTTTCCCACACGTGATCCCAAGTTTCCCTCTCTCTCCCACACATCCTACACCTTTCTTCCACCTCACTTTTCCAATAGCCGCTCTCTCTCATTCCATTCCCCAACCTAAATTTTGCTACCTTTTGCCATATACTTTCCCCCATCGTTTCTTCAGGTAACCCGGAATTCCCCTTCCCTTAATCTCCTTATAATACACATTGTAACTTGAATCCTCTATCCTTTCCCATATTTCCTTCCTATCTAGCTCTATCTCCCTCACAAATACCGAAATCAAATACCCCTTCCTCTCTTTGTATCTCCATTTCCTCTATACTTACACCTCTAACCTCAAAGAACCCACATCTTTCCTCCTCCCAATTCGATACCCCTTTCTTCCTCTTGCACCTCACTCTCAACTCATCCCAGCATCTCTTCGCAATCTCACTCCCCCTACCCTCTTCTAATCTTTTCTCAAAACTCCATGCCCTTTCTCCTGCCCTACCTCTTAACTTATCCCTCTGCAGCTTTTCTCTAATCATATATCCCGGGGTACCCCAATCCACTGCTAGTACCAACCTCAAATATATTTCCTGTAGTTCTCTAGCTCCCCCCTCTCTTTCCATCCCCATATTTCCACCCCATATCCCATCACAGTTGACACCAATTTATCAAACAGCCAGATTCTCTTTTTTCACTCCATCTTAAATTTCCTCTTTCAAATCCCCCACACTTGACTCATCACCGCTGCTCCTTTCTTTAACCTTTCCCTTATATGGGCTTCCTGACCCCCATTCTTCTGCATTGTATATCCCAAGTAAGTAAACTCCTTAACCTCCTCTACCACTCTTCCTTTCCACCTCCAGTTCACGACCCTCTCTTTCCCGCCTCTTCTCCTAAACCCCTAATAATCTTCGACTTCCCTATATTTAGCTCCAGTCCTTTCCTTTCGAAATACCCCTCTAACCTTTCGATTATATTTCTCATTCCGTCCTCCTCTTCCAAGATCAGTACTACGTCATCCGCGTCCATGCCAGTGTCCATATCTTTTCATCCTTCAATCTTACACCCCCACCTTCCTTTCTCCATTACCTCCTTTAAATCCGCCGTTAATAGATTGAACATATTTGGGCTCAACGGACATCCTTGTCTCTCTCCCTTTCCTGTTCAGAAGTGTTTCCCTGTATTCCCTCCTATCCTTACCCTATTTCTAGTCTTCCTCAAAACAACCTCACATCTTGAGATGAACCCTTCCCTCACCTCCCTCTCCCTCATCGCTTCTACCAGCACCTCCTTATCCACAGAATCAAATGCCGCCTTCAAATCTATAAAGAACGCCACCATCTTTCCCTTCTACTTACTCAGCTGTCTATTCACCAAGTAGTTTAGTACATATATGTTATCTATCGTTCTCAACCTTTTTCTGAATCCCGTTTGATTTTGTGGAATTATTCTTTTCTCCTCTACCTCCTCCCTTAATCTATCCGCCAGCACCGATGCATACAGTTTGTATAGTGTAGGCGTCAACGAAACCCCTCTATAATCTTCCATCCTCTACCCTTTTTTACAATCGGGACTATCACCCCCTCACTTCTCTATCCATCCTTCAACCCTCCAGATCTTATTACATGTTCTCCAAACCCAGTCCTCCATTTTCTCTCCTCCATATTTCCATTTCCACTTCTGCTGGAATTTCATCTATCCTTACCGCTTTATTATCCTTTTATCTCCTAATTACCGCCCTTATCTCATCCCTACTTATCTCTCCATCCCCATCCCCCCTAATTCCCCTTCCCATTCTTCTCACCACTTTCTCATTCACCCCCCTAATAGATTCCTAAGATACATATCCCATTCCTCCATTCTTATATCTTCGTTTACCCTCTTCTTCCTTTTTTCCCCCTCCTCACCACATCCTACACCTGGCCTTCCGTCTTACTCTCACTCAATTCCTTTTCCCATTTCTTATTCTTTTTCCTTCTTTTTCTCTCTGTTAATTTCTTATTTCCCTTTCGCCTCCCTATACGCTTCCCCATCTCCTTCCCCTCTCTTCCATTTCCTTAGCTCTCCCCTTACCTTATTCTTTTCTTTTTTGCACTCATCATCCCACCACCCTCTTTTCCTTCCTCTATCCTTTGCCTCACATCCTCCATCCATAACTTTCTTTATCTTACCTTTCATTTTAACCCAAGTATCTGCCACATCTCCATCTGTCTCCTCCAAATCCTCTATTGCCTTCCTAAACTCTTCCCTCCCCTCTACCGACCATACCCATACTCTATTAGTCCTCTCCTTTTTCCTCCTTGTCTCTCTACCCTGTCCCCCCTTGATCCTCACAATAACCGGATGATGATCAGAGTCTATTATCCCCCACCTCCAGTCTCATCACCTGATCCCTGACCTCCTCATCTCCTATCACGTAATCTATAATCGACTCCTCCCTCCTCCCGTGTATGTCCACTCCCCTTCCTCATCTCCAACTGTACACCCGTTCAAAATTGTCCACCCATCTCACCAACTCCTTCCTTTTCTTATTAACCTTCTTATCCTTGGATTTCCTCCCCCTTCCTACCTCCCCCCTCCAATACCACTCCTCCTTCTCCTGTTCTCGCATTAAAGACCCCCAATCAAAACCCTGCCACCCTCCTCCTTCCTCTCCACTCAATCTCAATCTTTCTAATTTCCTTTCCAAGTCCCCCCTCACATACACACCTATTACCCTCCACTCTAACTCCCCTACCTCTATCATAATCTCTACTACCCCCTCCATCTCTTTTGTCTCAACTTCACCTTCAGCTCCTTTTGTACTCCTATCAACATCCCTCCATTGCCCCCCTTTTCTTATTTTTCCTTTCTGCTAACTGCACTTCCCATCTATATACCCTTGGCAAAAAACCCCTCACCCTCTCCCAACCTCTCCTATCTAACCACGTTTCGCACATAATCACCACATCTTATTCCTCCACCTCCCTCCAAAAATCCCGCCTCTTATTTCCTAGTCCCGCCACATTCCAAAAACCACTCTCCACTCGCTCTCTTTTCCCATCCTTCGCCATCCTTCTCTCCATCCCTTTAGCCTATTCCTCCCCCTCCCATCTCTTTCTTCCCCCTGTCCTATTTTTACATTTCCCCTTCCATCCGTCAATACTTCTTTCTCCTCATCCCATTTCCACCATATCTCATTTATTCTTATTTTTCCATAATTTTACCAGACCCTTCTCCCGCTCCTCTCCTTCTCCCTTGCTATTTCTTCTAATCTCCATCTCATTTTTCTTTCCCTCCACGTCCAATCCTCCATGATTCTCTCTTTCCTACCCTTCAAATGTTTTTTCCTAACTAATACTTTTTTTCTTTGCTCCTCGCTCTTTATTTTCACCACCAACATCTCCCTCCCTCCCTCCATCTCATTCTCTCTTTTTTATCTCCTCTATCTCCGCCTTTACCCCCATACAGTAAAAAATCTCCTCTACCGCTTCCCTTTTCCTCCCCTTCTTTACCTCCACCCCCTTGATCAGGACATTCTTTTTCCTTTTCTCTCTCTTCTTTCCATTCTTTTCTCTATCCCTACTAACCTATTCTCCGTCTCCCCATTCCCTCCGCTCCCTTTTACTTTAAACTCCTCCCAAACCCCTTTATTTTTCTTTTCCATCTTCTCAAGCTTCCCCTCTAGCCCCCTGATATAATTCCTCAACTCCTCTCTTTCCTTCCTCCAATTCCTCTCTCTCTCTAAATTCCCTTCTCAACTCCTCTACCTTCCCTCTCAATCATCTCCCCTGCTCTTTAATTCCCTTCTTTACCTCTTCTTTCATCATCCCGATCTCTTCCCTCCATCCCGATTTCTTCCCTCCATCCCTTCATGCCTCTCATCTCTTTCGCTGCGTCCTCCAGTTCCTTTTTCCATCCCTTTAAAATTTCCCAAATCTCCTCTTCACCCTCCATCCTCCTTTTTCTGGGGACCTCGGCGTCTTCTTACAACTCTTGAAGATATCCTCCCCTCCCCTTCCCTCATCCGATTGCTCTCTCTTCCTTTTTAATATTTCATCAATCTTCCCGCACCTACTTCTCTCCTTCATACCCTTTAAGTCTTTTCCCACCGACTCTGCCATCTGATTTTCCGCGTCCTCGCTCTTGACTCTCCCACTAACTCGGTCTACCTCTCTATACTCTCTATGTTTCGCGCCTGACTGTCACCGGCCCACCGCTTCATCTCCGAACACTCTTGTCCCTCCCGCTATCTCGGTCTACCGCTCTATACTTTCTGTACTCCGTGCCTAACTGTCACCGGTCCACTGCCTCGGTCACTAAACCTCTCTTTCTCCCTTATACTTTACTCCACCCAGTGCTCCTCGACTCCCCCACTCACTCTCGCTCCACCTCACTCTCTCTTTTCTCACTTCTCACTTTCTCACACTCCACGCCGTCAAACGCTCACGCCCTATCACCACGTGTCACACTCTACGATACCGGAAACGGAAGTCCATGTCATACGTTATATTAATTCTATTAGAAAACTGTATTGAACAATCATAAGCATTCATGGATCAGAAATCCTCTCAGAGGACAGAAACGATGCAAGGAGAAGATATTAATAATATTTAATGCGTCTTTCGATCGTATGTGACCGACTGCACACTTTCGTCATCGCATTTTTGGTGCCGAACGTATAAACAATCCACGCATCGCTCTTGATCTATCGGCGGCGAATTACGGCGAAATAATTTAGATAACAACTTCTTCTCAGAACATCGGAGACACCTTGAGAGAATCTTCGAATCGCGATTTGCAGCGGCCCTAGAACACTTTGTGTCTCACCGGTATATAAACCGCGGATTTCGAGGCGCGCGAGCATTATTAAATCATTTCTCGAGCACTTCTCATTTATTTCTCCAGGACTTTTCAATAATTTCTCGAGCACTTCTCATTACTCATTCGATCACTTCTAGATTCTCATCCGCTCCGATATTCTCTGATATATTTTCTTTGTCGGTCTTACGTCAGATTTATAAGTCCAAGTCTTGTGTAAAGTAAAGTTCGAATAAAAGACTTTGTGCACATATTCGCGTACGTCAATTCAGCCTCAATATTCCGTGACAGAGGTCCTTGAGAGGAAGCAAAGGCTAGACTCACGCAACGATTTTGGACAGCTAAGGTTTGCAGACACTATACGGTAAGAAATCAAGATTTCTTTTCACTCAGAATACCCGTACCTCTGCGAAGATTAGAAATCTGCAAATGACTGACAACCACTTACTATTCAACTTATTTCTTATTTCCTTTGTTGCGCAACATCTTGTATGCTTTGCAACGTCTTAACCCGCCTCGGGACGCCGATCCCGAGGGTGGAAAGCGGCAAACGGTATCTGAGTCTTGCCGACTCCAATTTTGAATATCTTTACGTCGGCCGGTATCAGTGATGGTACGCAACGGTAGCTCGATAAGACTGAAAAGAGATTGTAGTACGGTATTGGGCGCCAGGCTCGATTGTTCGCGCCGCGGTATCGGTAATACGGGAAAACAACGTTATTTCCGGCTACGCCCTGCTCAGTATATGGCAGAGGGGCGTGGTTCAATTAATTGGTCTGGTTCTGGAGAGGAGATCTCATACAAAGAAAATGCACAAAAATAGTCATTTAACAATGATATATTTAACACTGATGTATAACGTGGACAAATACAATCGAGAAATAATATTTTACATAAATGGGGTTGGAAATGGATTACAATATTAATATACTGTCGCGTCGGTTCTTTTCTCCCGGGCGCGCTACAAACGATAGTGCCAATTTACTTAAACGACGGTATCTTGCGAAAATATACGCTAGGTAATAACGATTTTCACAAAATTAATGTTTGGTAATGCCCTGGGAATCGAGCTTAATCGTAACGGCGATATTCGATCACCGGGAAGTTCGCGATACAAAGACGGTAGGATTCCTTCACGACACGCGGCGATCACGTGATCGAAAGGAATGCGGCGCGAGCGCGGAACAATAGGAGTCAGCTATAACGGGAGACGGTATAATTTCGGGAATATTCGAGACACGATAATTCTTTACCCTGACATTGACTTTACGGTCTCTTTCGGTATTACGGTAATAGTTTTCGATACGCTAATTGATAGCTTACAATATAACGAGTAGTCTTCATGCAAGAGCTATCGGCCGATCGCGCGGTAATTTCGTGGCTCTCTCTCGACTCTCGCGGAGTTCTCTTTGAGCCTACGGTAACGGTAACTCGCGCAGAGCGACACCACGCAAATTCCGGTATCTCACGACGCGATATTCTCGAATCAGACACACAGTAATTTTACGGTACGAGAACGGTGCAATAAGTTCCTTCTAGTATTACGATACGATGATTATCTCGGTACACGGAACGATTTTACACTTAACTACGACTGTCGGCGGCGGCCTCTCCGAGAGGGATACACTCGCGGCAATCCGGTTTGAGCCGATCTCGCGGTAACTATTTTCGGAGTTGTTGCTCCCAAAACGGCATCGGTAAGCTACGGTATGTTACTTACGGTAACGGTGGATTCTCAGAATCGCGGCGCGGTATCAGCTCAACCAGATCGCAACACTTAACGGCTACCTGAGTGGCAGCTTACAGTAATTGTCGATCTCGGTTGTCGTCCTGGCGAACTCGATCCCGGCGTTCCTCACGCGGTAGCTGCGTACCGAACAGTAACTCTCTCCGAGAGAGTTCTCAGGTCCCTCGATTCCCGCGCCGATCTTCCGCGCATCCTGTCGATGTTCGCTGCTGTGGGGTGGCTTCGATCCGCCTATCGATTCTCCACTCCCCTCCTAGCTTGCTAGCGGTAACTCAAGGGATCTTCTCCCGCACGTGTTGACATGCTGATTCTCGGGTTGCTGTGTAGCGCCCGTCGTGGTATTTCAGGGGTCGGATGTGGCAGGCTGGCCAGGCCGTACTCCAATCCTTCCCGATAATAGTAGCGGTAATTGCGGGGTCCTCCACTCATCCGGCAGTATGCGGGGGGAACCTCCGGTAGTTCTTTCCCGATGCTGCGGTTTTCTAAAAAAAATGCAGTATACACATACGGATGCAAGGAGAAATGCAGAATCGGCGGGGTTCGGTACCTGACCTGAGTATTCTCGGAGAGTCCGATCCGCGGTTTCCTCCGGTCCTTTTCTGTCGCCGGTATGCTCCGCGTCCTCGGTATCTTGCGTTACAAAATTGTTGTCGACCACTCAGGCAGTCCTGCGACTCGCTTTTATTACAGTAGCGGGAACTGCGGTAATTATTATCGAATTCAAGGTCGCTCCCTCTCAGTCACGAGGAGCAACCCCGGAATCGTTCCCCCTCCCCCCGATCGGGCAGTAATCCTTGTGACGGCGCAAAAAGGCGTCACGTCACAGCTTTTAGCGATAATTTTATTCTTTGTATAATAAAGAAACTCCCCTGTCAAGCGCTGCCACGTAGCTGACAGTCATTCCTAAGTTACATATCCTTACAACCTTGCCATTATCTATAAATTTGATATTTGTTTATGCTAGATAATACTTAGATCTTTGCATAGAAACAATACTGCTATTGTCACTCTGACGTCGTCCAATCCTCATTTGCTTTTGTTATCCGAGGCTCCTTGTTGTGCCAGAATTGATAAAATATTCTAGGCACCGTCTGTCGAGCCAGGATTTAAAAAATATCCGAGGCTCCTTGTTGTGCCAGAATTGATAAAATATTCTAGGCACCGTCTGTCGAGCCAGGATTTATAAAATATCTGAGGCTTCTTGTTGTGCCAGAATTGATAAAATATTCTAGGCACCGTCTGTCGAGCGAGGATTTATAAAATATCCGAGACTCCTTGTTGTGCCAGAATTGATAAAATATTCTAGGCAACATTTGTCGAGCCAGGATTTATAAAATATCCAAGATTTACAAAATTTACTCATACCTCTATCTCTCCATTTAAAGATTGACAACAGGAGATTTAATATTTATATATATATATATATCATTCTTATAATATACTACATTCCCTAAACTCTATTTAATTCCTCAACTCTCAAACAGAGTTTCTAATCTTCAAATTATTTTAATAATTAACAGCACGATAGTAAATGAGTTTATGAATATACCTTGTTTCTAGATCACTAATATTTATCTCTCAAATAAAATCTCTTGATCAATTAACTTTAATATTTTAAATTTTGCATTCAAGATTTTCTTTTAAATATTTGGTAACTATTACTTGAAATTCTAACAATTTTAATTTTGTGATTTTTATTTAAACTCATCATCCTACTACATATTCCCTTGTAGATGGTTAACCCGGCATACAAACGAACTATTCGGAAGAAGCAAAAACATAGAGCCGACAAATAGACGCACGCTAGCCGCGTCGCCTCACATTTACGTTGGCTCAAGCGACAGGCATACGAAACCAAGTTTCATGTCGAGTTTATTGAAAAATTCTCTTTGACTCCGGACACTTCGACATTTATATCTCAATCTGAAACACCTATGGGTTTCCTTCAGAAAATATTTAATCCAGAAGCTGAATCCAATACAGGAATTACTAATAATTCTATTGTTAACTTATTGTTAATTTACCAGTAATAGATGACTTTAACGATTTAATTACATATTCGCCAGAATTTAAAGTATCTCAAGAATTATACCAAACCACAGCTAATCTCAAAAGCAGTATTAACGAACATAATTTTGTAACGTACCGCTTTCGCGAGTTCGGCTTGGATTCGCTCAATCGGGATCAGGGCTCGTGAAAGGGTTGGCGAAACAACAGACTCGGTGTTTAGATTAAAAGATGTTTATTGAATTAAGCGTATGAGTGCATATACAACGTGTGAAGAGTGAATATATGATTATTTACAGTATGCGCGTGTTGAGTGATTATACGGTATTTATGTATTAAATGTGCATGTGTATGAGCGGCTCGTGTGCGTGTAACTCGTGTATATGTGTGTATTTGCAATGTGTACTTGTACGCGTGTGTGCTAGTAAACGGACAGTGAACGTAGTGATGTATATTTACAATGTGCATGCGTATGACGTAATTAACAAATAGTGATACGTGTACAGGCGGTGTGCGTGAATATGTACAGTGTGTTGCGATATACGTGCATGGAACGGTGAGGCGTGTATGCGTACTGTACACCGGACAATGTACGATGTGCGTGCGATATGCACGTATCGAACGTGTATGAATATTTACGGTGTGCGTGCGGTATACGTGTATCGTATGTGCATGCGTGTATGTACGCCGGACGGTGTGTATGTATATGCGTCTATGTACAAGATTGTGTGACCGGATCGGACAGTGCAGTAAATGTATTTATTAAAGGTCCGATGATAGTAATCGCGGTAGGATGCAGGTGATTTAACTTACCGCGTATAAGTTCGGGCTTCGGTATGTGTATTGTGCCCGCGGCAATGTGTTGACGTGTTTTTGCTCGTCTGCCGCGATTTAAAGTGCAGCGCGTGTTTGTGTAAATGCGAGAGCGCGCGGAGAGCGCGATAATGTAAGACCGCGGTAATGCGCGTATTCTTGAGCCGCCTACTTAATTTGGCAGTTCAATTCTTGTGTGGTTGGATGCACAAGGATGTGACGCTCGATGAGAGCACTCGTCAGCGGCAGGGAACTCCATACCCGTTGATTCTAGTTGTCGCCAGGTTTTTAAAGGATCTTCCGAATTGCCGAGAGCGCTCGACGGAGACTAGATGCGCCCGACCTCCGTGAATTTGGTATTCGAATTTGAGAATAGTATTCTCTTAGAGATTTGCCGCAAGCTCTCGGCGGAGGCTGAGTGCGCCCAACCTCGTTTTCTCTCTTTCGAGAAGCTGTTCTGGATCTGATCTAGGCGCCATACTGGCTCTAGTTGGATCTGAAATCGGAGTATCTTTCGGTCGGGCCGCTTGTTTTATACGCCGAAATTACCCGTTCGGGTAATTTCGGACTTAATCGCGGGGCCCGATTGTTCTCGCTAATGCGAGTAATTATCTCGGGCGGATTCGGTGGTGCTCGGTCGGCCCCGGCGGTTGCGGAAGGAACCGTCGCTCGGCGCTTTCCGTCGGAAGTTGGAGCGGTTCGGAATGCCGAACGACGGCCCTGTATACCGGATGTCGACGGCTGTATAGCGCCCCGAATCCGTTGCGTTTCGAACGATTAAAAAAGGGCGCATAGCGCCGCTGCCCTTCGCCCGGCTGGTAGTCGCCGGGCGGCAGTCTTCCGGCGGATCGGCGGCTAGATAACGATCTATGGGGGGGGGGTTGGATCATTACAATTTAATAAAGATTTTGCCGAAAGATTAAATATCTCAGTTAAAATCACAACCATTTGAGAATGAGCATTTCAACATAGATGAATATGCTCGATACCTAGATTCTTAATTGATCAATTACACTACACAACCTTGCGGCGTATTTAAACTTGGAAAATAATTATTTAATATACTCAGAGATAAATTTACAAGTATTCTGTAAATTACAGATGAAACCTTTATACTCAGACAAAGAAGTTATTGCTATAATAAAGTATACCGAATTTAATTTTGTTCACGCGCGGAATTAATTAGCGCGGTGAACGAATGCTGATATCGCTCAAAGAGAGCGAAAGGTGCGCGACGGAAGACGTCGAGGGTTGGACGGAGAAGAATCGTGAGATAGCGAAGTAGGTATACAAGGAGAGTTCTAACTCAGGTCCTCCGAGGGGGGGTGCGGGGCGCGGGGGTATTTCGGGGGCGCGGGGGTATGACGTCACGCGTATGACGACGCGGGGTGGGGGGATCTTGGTGGCGCGGGGTCTGGCGTCACGCGGGGTGGGGGGAGATCTTGTAGGTGAGGGGTATGACGTCACGCGGGGTGGAGGGATCTCGGGGACGCGTGTCGTAAAATCTTCGAGGGGTCCTAAATACGTTCGACAGGTGTTTATCTTTGTGATCGATTTATTGCCTGAGAACTCTACGAGTCCATAAAACTGTTTTTTTCTGGGCATTTTTATGGGCATTTTATCATTAGGAAATCATTCGGCAGCTTTGCACCCTCGCGGAAAATCTCCCATAAAACGAGAGTGAAACATCTTCATCAATATTTTTTTTAAGGAAGAATTGCAACGGCGCCAACGTTCGGCTGCTCGAATTTGTAACCGAACACTCTAGAGACCATTAAAAACAATGTTTTCACATTTTTATGGAGATTTTATCATTAGGATATTGTGGAAAAGAATGGAGGCCGACGCTGCGACGAACATGTCGGAACGTTTTTATAGGTGCAAAAGCGCTGACTTTCGGCAGCTGTTGTATCCTCGCGGAAAATCTCCCATAAAACGAGAGCGAAACATCTTCCTTAATTATTAAGGAAAGAATGCAACGCATCAGCGCTTGGCTGCTCAAATTTGTAAATCTGTCTCCGCGTTAGAATGTATTCAGCAGTCGTCGAGCTAAATTCGAGAGAAACAAGTGCCACCGTTAATTTTATAAGTTTATATCAGAAGTATGTTTCAAATGGAACCAGAGATTATCACAATTGAGGATAGTGATGATGAAGTTGAGGTGATTGAGGACGATGTGGTGATGGAGGTGAACGAGGTGAACGAGGCGGAAGAAGAAGCTGGATCGGACGATGAAATGGGCTTAGACGTGGAAATCGAGTCCAATTCAGACTCGGATTATGACAGTGAGTGCGACGGCATCGATTATGATGTGCACGTACAAAATCTCCGCACCGCAGAGATCATCGCCATGGACTATAATACAAAAATGTGTGCGATACACATGTATTATAGTCCATGGTTTAATGCTACATTGTGCGCAAGATGCTTTATGAGATTGCGAGATCTCTACTCATTCGAAATCGACGCCGTGCGCATTCACAAGACTGGAAGGTACGATCAGCTTCTTGGACGATGGTGCACCGATTGCAACAGTCCGCTGGACCAGCTATTCATACGGAATATGTGTCCAGTATGCCATACGTGTAAGTATACCATCATATAAAATATTTAATAAAAATAAAAAATAAATTAATTTTTCTATGCGCAGAAGAAGAAGCTCCATCGTACCGCCCTGAGCAGCCAACGTCCGCAGATCCACCGCGGATTCATCACCGCGTCCCCGCCACCGCTTCACCTCGCCCACGCCAACGCAGCTTCGTCGCCTCTTTACCTCACCCCTCGCCCCATTTTATATTTTTTTAATTGTTAATTTTTTTTAATTGTTAATTTTTATTTTTTTTCCTTTTTTAAATTCACACACACACACACACATTTATTGTGTAAAAAACATACACACATTTTATGATTAAAAATATTATATAGAAACATGTTTTTAATTTACTTTAGATTAAGATGTCCTTCCTCTCTCCTCACCACATCATTATTAAAATATTAATATAAAAAAATATATATATACAGGGTGACCCATTTTAACTTAGGCAGCCAAATAACTCGAAAAATAAGCACACTACGAAAAAATGTTTAGAATCAAAATTTCGTCATTTCGAGGGGGACGTACAATGACGTTAAAATGAGCCCCCCCACCCCTCCCCCTGGGCGGTGAGGGGGGGCAAGTTTGAAATCTTAAATAGGAACCCCTATTTTTTATTGCATATTCGGAATCTTTGGCTAAAAACACATACAATTTGTCTGAAACATTTTTCTCGATTCATGATAGATGGCGCTGTAATCGACGAAATTCAATTTCTTCGATTTCTCTTACTGAGAACCCATGCTTACGATTCTGCAATAAATTAACAATAAAAATACCACGTTTTCATTGTTAATACTCGAAATTAGTCTTAAAACAAACTTCTCATTATTTTTTATTACTCATTAATTACTTCTCAAGAAACTGCTTTTAGCGTAACCTGCCCTTTAGGCAACTTGAATGGTCCAAAGTACCGAGACATTTTGGACTTTCCATCTGATGGAGTTCCTCTAAGTATCCCTCCAAAATTTTGTCCATTTAGTGCCAAAGTCACAAGTGTTTATGTATTTTTTTAACATTTGTACTCTGATAAAATTTTGGTAAAATGGCAAATTATACGCCTACAGAAGTAGTCGATATTCTTATAACCTTTGGCGAATGTGGTAGAAATTACAGACTTACTGCCCGTACTTATGCGGAGCGATTCTCAAATCGCCGCCATCCTACTGATCAACAAATTATAAACATTGAAAGGAGATCTCGTAATAATCCACTTCATCGCGAAAGGCGAAGGAATAGACTTCATAATAATAATGACCCTAGATTGCTCGCAGTTTTGGCTATGGTTCATCAAAATCCCCATATTAGTACCCGTCAAATAGAACGAGAACTGGGAATCCCTCAAACTACGGCACATAGATTGTTACGATCAGTCAATTACCATCCGTATCATATTACTCTGGTACAGGAATTAAGTGAGGCCGACTACGTACTCAGAGTACAATTTTGTAGATGGGCTCTTGAGATGCTAGATCAGAATCCAGATTTTTTTAGTAATGTTTGTTTCAGTGATGAAGCAACATTCATCAGCAATGGTAGTCTCAATAGGCATAATTGCCACTATTGGTCACCAGAAAATCCACATTGGTATCGTGAGGTGCTTAATCAACATCGTTGGAGTTTATATGTATGGGTAGGCATTTGCAATGGCCAAGTCATTGGACCTCATTTTTTTGAACGTCCAATTAATAGTCCAATGTATTTAGAATTCCTCGAAAATGATTTGCCAGCATACCTAGAGAATGTTCCCCTTGCAGTTAGACTAAATTTATGGTACCAACAAGATGGTGCTCCTGCTCATTATGCTCGTATTGTACGGATGTTTTTGAATCAAAGGTTCCCAAATCGGTGGATAGGGCGGGGTGGACCAGTTCTGTGGCCTCCGAGATCACCGGATTTGAACTCCCTTGATTTCTTTTTATGGGGATACGTTAAAGATGCAGTGTATAGTAAAGCTCCAACGACAAGATTGAATATGATGGAAAGAATAAGAAGAGCTTGTGAAGCTATAACTCCTTTAATGCTAGAAAATGTACAACGTAACTTTCGCTGTCGATTACTGTTATCCTTAGAAAATAATGGTGCACACTTTGAGCATCTCCTCCATGCGGAGAGAGCTGATAACAATGCAATCTTGCCTTAACTGGTTGGGTCACCACACGACCTTGCCTTCACTGGCTGGGTCACTACTTGACCTTGCCGTAACTGGTTGGGTGACCACACGACCTTGCCTTCACTGGCTGGGTCACTACTTGATCTTGCCTTAACTGGTTGGGTGACCACACGACCTTGCCTTCACTGGCTGGATCACTACTTGACCTTGCCTTAACTGGTTGGGTGACCACACGACCTTGCCTTCACTGGCTGGGTCACTACTTGATCTTGCCTTAACTGGTTGGGTCACCACACGACCTTGCCTTCACTGGCTGGGTCACTACTTGACCTTGCCTTAACTGGTTGGGTCACCACACGACCTTGCCTTCACTGGCTGGGTCACTACTTGATCTTGCCTTAATTGGTTGGGTCACCACACGACCTTGCCTTCACTGGCTGGGTCACTACTTGACCTTGCCTTAACTGGTTGGGTCACCACACGACCTTGCCTTCACTGGCTGGATCACCACACGACCTTGCCTTCACTGGCTGGATCACCACACGACCTTGCCTTCACTGGCTGGGTTACCACACGTTCAAGCACCCCGAATTGTGAGAGGCGAGGGGACTCACGTTAATCAAGCACTCTGAAGGGAACAGAAAACTGCTACGTCCACGACGTTGTTCCTGGGTTACGCTAAAAGCAGTTTCTTGAGAAGTAATTAATGAGTAATAAAAAATAATGAGAAGTTTGTTTTAAGACTAATTTCGAGTATTAACAATGAAAACGTGGTATTTTTATTGTTAATTTATTGCAGAATCGTAAGCATGGGTTCTCAGTAAGAGAAATCGAAGAAATTGAATTTCGTCGATTACAGCGCCATCTATCATGAATCGAGAAAAATGTTTCAGACAAATTGTATGTGTTTTTAGCCAAAGATTCCGAATATGCAATAAAAAATAGGGGTTCCTATTTAAGATTTCAAACTTGCCCCCCCTCACCGCCCAGGGGGAGGGGTGGGGGGGCTCATTTTAACGTCATTGTACGTCCCCCTCGAAATGACGAAATTTTGATTCTAAACATTTTTTCGTAGTGTGCTTATTTTTCGAGTTATTTGGCTGCCTAAGTTAAGATGGGTCACCCTGTATATAGTTAAAAGTATTAGAAAATTATTTTTAAAAAATTCTCTCTCTCGCGCTATCATTTACCGCGTTATCTTTCGCGTGCGCTCTCCTTTACCTCGTCATCTCACGCGCTATTTTTCTTTTTTATTTCTCTCGCTTACATACGCCTTGTGCTCTCCTTCGCTGTATCATCTCTCGCGTGCTATCTCTTTCTCTCCTAACGCTTACTCTCTCACGGTTCGTAGTGTCGTGCTGTCTCTTTCTCTCTTAGCGTTACCTCTCTCCTAACGTTACCTCTCTCATGGTTCATAGTGTCGCGCTGTCCCAGTCTTTCCTAGCGCTTACTCCCTCGCTCTCCCTAGTCTCGCGCTATCTCTCTCTTTCATACACTTTGCCGCGACATCTCTTTCTTCCGCGTGCGCCTCGTCTATCTTTTTTCTTCTCTTTTATGCTACCTCTCTTGTGTACACCTTGCGTTGAGCTACGTATGAGAGCTGGGACTGCTTATGGGTAGGAGAAAGAAGAAGCGTGCAAAGAAATTTTCATGATTTATATTTAAAAACTCTTTATTTTTTCTCTTTTACATTTCTTTTTTCTTATATATTGTGACTAAAAACTAAAGCTGTCAGCTCGCAATCGACGAGTTGATCCTTGTTAAAGGCGTCGCTAGCGCGTATTACATTTGATACATCTTTAGGATTCGTTAAAGTGGACGCGATATTAGAAAATTGTGTAAACTTCATATCGGTTTTATCGATAATTTTAACCAATCGATCAAAAGTTACATCGATGCATTGATCGAGATCGAACATACGGTGTAACGTCGACTCGATCATCATCATGCGTACATTTGAAGATTCGAGACTTATGAGTTTGGTGTCGTTAATCATATGAAATCTCACTGTTAGCGGCCCAACGCTTATAAAACTGTATGCGTCTTTAGAGTCGTTCCGAAGAAAATTCTGAATATTGTGACGTTGCTCGTAGAGTCCCTTCCACGTTTCGAGAGATAATTTCAGTTCATTGCCTCGATGATCTCCTATGGCAATCTCCACATAACTCGGTGGACCCACGTTGATACCAATTTCGAGGAATTTGAATTCCGTGGCTGTCAATGCGTATCGTCTACCTAATATACGAACCGCACGATGCTCCAATGAAATGCTGAAGAAAAACAAAAATGAAATTAGTTTTTTAAAAATAAAACAATTTTGTAATGATATAAAAAGAAGTTAAACTTACTCGTTCCATTTGTTCTCAAACGATGGAGTCTTATCACGACTCGGTACGTAAAAATTATTCACGCGTCTGCTGGGGCCGCTGCTGCTGCTTCTTTCAACGTAGTACATTTCTCTAAGTTATCAAAAGCGAACCACTAGTACGAACGGTTAACGCAACACTGATCGTATAAAAGTGAAGGATATACATAATGCTCATTTTTTAAAAGTAGTGGGGGAAATTAGTAGTGGAAGGGAGAGTATCTCTGTGAATGGTTCTAGCGCTCTAAAATTTAGGAGAAGGGAGAGACGGTGCTCGGATAAAAAGAATTCGTAAAATGAAGGGATGGAATATGGAGGAGGAATAAGAGATGAAACAAATGTTTAAATATTTTATTTTCAAATACTTTGTTTCCACTATTACAATTCTTTCTGGCGTTGCGACCACCAGTTATATATTTTGAATACATTTTGTAATGCGCAATGCTTGACATGTTTTCCACATCGTATAGTATTTTTAACATCTAGATTATTTAGAGATTCGATATCGTCGTAATCAGCATCCAAAGTCTTGATAATTAATTTTGTTCTCGCATCGTCATCTAGTATATCAGCCAACCATTCTTGCTTTTCAAGTCCTTTTACGTATATGATACACTGTCTTTTATCATAATCTTCAACCGCAGCTGTTGTAATCAATTGTTTCGCCATGCTGTACGCAACGGTTCCATCCTCCCATTCCAGTTCATGATGATTCACTATCAGCCATAAAGCTTGACACTGTTCGGATCTTGTAAGGAGACGCCACGGTATAGGACTTTGAAAAATGTAGTGCGCGAGAACAGTTCCCCTTCTCAGCACTGCCACCTCCTTCACGATAAATTTGTTCGAAACGGTGAAACCTTGCAGATCGACAAACGTTGGTACAGACATGACAAGATCTCTCTCTACGGTGTGAATCAATCGAGAAGAGTGATGAAACTCTACAACCATCTCGTAACACTTGGATTTATATCCTGCTTCTCTTTTCTCCCCTCTCTAAATTGTTGGCGCAAACACTTAGGTGATTTTGCGCACAACGTTGGTCAGCGGGTTGTACTGGATCATGCGATCGTGTATGATGAGACAGTACGCAGTGGTATTATCAGGCACATTCTCCTTACACTCAAATTCCAATCGCACATCCACTGTTGCGCTCTTGATCGATTCGTTTTGTCGAGAACAATCGATGACCACGAATGGGCCGTTAAGTAGAAACTTCGTGAGGGTGAGATTCGGCTCGAGATACGCGTATCCGTAATAGTCTTTGGAAAAACGCGTGTACGCATCGTACAGAATCGACCATCTATTTCTATCAAAATCCAGATTCATGTCGTCGTACGGATAATATTCCGAGTTCAGATAGAGTTTCACATTGGTTTTGCAGTGGTCGAATTTACTCGTATCCTCAGCCATGACGTTCTTCTTGCCTGTTTGCAGAGCAAAGATAACGTATCGCGGCTTCTCCAGCTGAGTCGCGGTCTTAATGGCCCATGAATGCTTGGTTGTACGCTGCAATAGCGGAAACTCGTACAGATCCCACGAGCGAAAACCCATGCTGAGGTAGCGTCCGCTTTCCAGAGCGCGCAGCATAGACAACTTCTTAATTTCGCTCAACAACACGTGTGGCATTCGCCATTGTATCTTGAATATGTTGACCTCAGGTCGCAGTGCAGAATCTCCAACCAGACAATTGTTGTCGTTGCGCGATCGTATTAAGATCAACTCATGACGAGCGTTAATCACCACGCGTCTATAATCCTCATAAAATCCCAATAACATGTAGAGCGGTACGCAAAAATTAAAGTATCCATTCACAGTAATCGGATCAGTCCAGCTGGCGTTACTCATAGTCATGCTTCTATCGAATGTCATTGTTACATAATTTTTGAGCGCACTTGTTATTCCCACGTATCTGTTGCGGTCAATCTCCACGCCATCAAGTTCGTATCGAATCTCATCAAACATGAATGCGGCACAATTATTTCCCAGCACCACAGTAGTTCCTTCAACTGGGTTGTTTATCTTCAGTTCTCCCTCGATGTATAGGAAACTCTCATACGGCAACGTATACAGATCCTGTTGTTGTATGGGTATTCTTATCTCGTCACTGTGCCCAAATGTTGTGTTGGCAAACGGGTTGTACGCATGAGTCTCAATCTTGACGATGCGATCGTCAAAGATTGGCTCGTCTTCGATGTTGAGAATATCAGTCATCGTTCAAATGTTTCGCACCGCAAATCCCAAAGATTGTAAAAACGCAACGTTTGATGCGTTCAATTTCTTTTTCTTAGTGCAACCGACAGCTTGGATATTAGCGAATGTCGACGTTGTTGTCACTGGCCTCGTAAAGATTGTGTTATCTCTCACGTCTTTGTTCAACACGAGCATCTCATACGCTGCATACGTATGTTATCACTGTCGCCGTCGTACGTGCAATCTAATGGTGATCTCTTCTCCTCGAAAATCAAGTAATCGTCCGTCCTGATTGACAACACGTAACGTTAAATCCGTAATGCTCCGTACGATGATCGGTAGGTAAATGGTGTGCGCCGGTGTTTCCGATATCTTATATCCTGGTGGTACCC
This sequence comes from Lasius fuliginosus, assembly GCA_949152495.1. NCBI lineage: Eukaryota > Metazoa > Arthropoda > Insecta > Hymenoptera > Formicidae > Lasius > Lasius fuliginosus. The sequence continues at coordinate 488,733 of OX424447.1, read as the reverse complement.
TCGGTGAAAATTCATGTATCGTATGAACGAGTTTGCCGTTGCTGTACGCACCCGCGGTCACATTACATTCTACGCGGATAATGTTCACGTTAATAATGTTAATCGGCGTGTCCGACTCATACAATTTTCGCGGCTGCAGTATACGGTTCGAGAATCCTAATAGCGATCCAATGTTGTTAGTCTTGCTAAAATTTATTCTGTAGGCGCATTTAATCTCGCTCCTCATCGTATTGTAATTAGCACGGAGCACTATCGGCGATTCTCCATCTTCAAAGTCACCATCATCAGTGTGTTTTTTATCGCCGTCACGAACTGTGTGTAGCGGACGTTTCCGTGAAATTGTATGTTTCAAAAATTCATGTATCGCTTGCAGCTCGTACGATCCCTCGGGAATCGTAATTTCCGCGTCGTCTTTGCCAAAGTAAAATTTATTATTTGAGGAATTCACGTTCGATATCGTGTGATAACTCTCAAAATCCGCTAGACCAAGCTCGTATTCACCGTCGCTCAAATCTACGGTGGGAAAGTAGTTTGCCGCGAGAACACTACTCCTCCCGGTCAGCGTGAATGTCATAGATATGTTGACTAAACTGTTTAACGAATACTAAGTTAAATAGCGCAATGTCTGTCTTTAAATTCGCATGCATCGACCGTTCGGAGAAACTGCAAGCACAATTGTCCGCAGATGCTTTGATCGTAAGTTTGATAAGAAGTGTGATTATATTCTATTTTCATCACATTTAAATATCGCATCAGTTCCTTGGGTGGCCGAAGGTTGCCGAAACTGTCAAAATATAAAGCGCGATCCCCCCTCTTTGCATACGCTACCCAGTGAGTACCCGACCCTTTAGCGTTATCCAAATTTACGATGCCGCTTTCGTTTCGATATATACCACAGATCGGTAATGAGTCACGCATGAAAACGCCTCTAAAGTATGGAATGTGCATACGTTTTGCCAGTTGCAGCAATTGTACGTTCGTAGTTACACCCTGTGGCATTTTTAGCGTCGCTTTGACGTTTTTTTTTCTCTTTTTTTGTCGTTGAGACTCCTCGTCCGTATTTGTATGGCGCGAGATACAATCCGTGACCTTCCATGGCGCGATTGTGACGTAGCATCTCTTGCAACTGACGTTGTGCAGCTTTTCTATCGTTCACCATCTTTGCTACACCAGCTGCTCCACCGATCAGAGATCCAAGCGCACCCACTATTGGTAGAATCGGCAATACGCCTCCGCGTTTCGCTACCGGAAGTACTCGTTTCTTCACCGTCTTTTTCTTCATCTTCGTCTTTGTCTTCAGACCCATACCGAACTTTGTCTTGGCTTTCATCGCTGCCCAAACAGCTGTGGCGGCGGCTCTCTCACCGAGAGACAAATCTTTCGCAACAATGCGAGTTTGCGCTTTCTTGGCGAGTACCTTATCCGCTGCGTGTCTCTCAGTAAGATTGTTGCTCCGAGAGTACGCTATATCGTGTTCACGGCACGCTGCGTCTAATGGATTGATACCTCGATCGCCTCTGGCTAATCGCTTTTCTAGCCGCGTGCCTGGACCGCAAAACTGATAGCCGGGAATATGAAATTCAATTGGAAGTGCGTTTATGGCGTGATTTAATAGGCCTCCACCTATTTGCGTTGACATTCGCTGCAATCTTTTATCATCGGCGCTGGACCGTTAATGTGCGTTTGCTGCCACGGTCGATTGTAATGTTCGAAACACCGACGATAGGTCTGAACCTCCGAATCTGCCTTTATGTGTTCCGGAAGTATTTTCCACACGTAGTGGACGTAATTGCCACACATTCGCAATAAAACTGCTTTAGACACAAATTGTAGCTGTTCGGCACTCAAATCGAGAATATCATAAGGACTTGATAGCAGGACAAACATTTTTTCGTTACTGAGCACTTCGCGACTTCGCGCAGCTATAAATAGACAGGCGTGCGATCCGAATCGGAAGTGTGAAAATGAAATTCGTGAGACAACCTTTCGCGATACGCGTGACGAATTACGACGTCAGATTACGCTCGATGGGGGACAACGCGGAGATGCGTAGACACGGTACGATGCTGCCGACTACTATACGCGCGATCGTTTGCGGCCCCTCGAATTGCGGTAAAACTAATGTGTTGATTAGTTTGATAGAAAGCCCGCACGGCGTCCGCTTTGAAAATGTGTACGTGTACTCAAAGTCACTGCAACAGCCAAAATATCGGTATCTGGAGAATTTGTTGACATCGATCGACGAAATCGGCTATTTTACATTCACCAATAACAGTGACGTCATTCCACCGAGCGAAGCATGTCCAAACTCGATTTTCGTTTTCGATGACGTGGCATGCGACAAGCAAAATACGATAAGAGAGTACTTTTCAATGGGACGCCACTCGAACGTCGACTGCTTCTATCTCTGCCAGACATACGCGAGAATACCGAAATATCTTATACGCGACAACGCGAACCTGTTAATCTTGTTTAAACAGGACGGTACCAACTTGAAACACGTGTACAACGATCACGTGAATACCGACATGTCATACGAGGATTTCAATAAATTATGTCGTACCTGTTGGCAGCAAAAGTATGGATTTCTAGTGATAGATAAGGATAGCTCGCTTACGAACGGGCGATACAGAAAAGGATTTAACGAGTTCGCGATACCGCAAAACGATTAGTCATTGCCGATATTCTGTCGAGAAGGGTGAAACGCGAGCGTTCGACACTCTACCGACATGGCTGGGAGCGATACTATTCGCGAGCGTGAAAAGATAGCGAAGGAGATTGCGAAAACGAGCGAATCGATCCGCAAGAAACATCGCGCTTTGAAGACCGGTAAGATCGATGATGATATCGCGGTCACGACCCATTTTAGACCTATTATCGAGCCGCTACAAAAGATTGTCGACAACTCGATTGCGGTGAAAAACGAACCGGAGAGTAACACTGACGTGAAGATCAAGACGTTACCCACTGTTAAGCGGTACAAGGAGGAGGAGGAGGAGGAGGATGAGGATGTGACGCCGAAAAAGAGGAAACGGTTGAACGCGAATCGGAATATTTCGCGAGTGCGAAATATTTTGACGCCACATACATCGAACGTTTCATAGCATGAACCGCTGATAACCTCTACACCATCCACCTCTACACAGTCTGCAACAACGCAAATCGTACAACCTACGGTACCCGAATCACTCGAAAACGACAATGTTTTCGAAACCACGGACAACTCGCTCGAAACATCCGTTCGAAACCTGTTACACACGCATGAAGGTCAAGAAGCGTTGCGAGAGCACTTTGGGCCACTAGGACAACAGTATATGGGCACACTCCTGGGTGGTGACGAAAAAAAAGAGCTCGATCACGTGTACGGTGTCTATTTCGACAAGAATGAAATGCTGCTCGGTAACAAAAGATTCGACGTCGACATGTATGACTCTATAATTATAGACAAAGTGAAGTACATTGGTACACCGGGATTATACGAATTGATTTTCAAGAGAATTCCCGATGACGACATTTACACGGATGATGATATGCATAAATACAAGAGCATATTATTGGCGACAAACGCGCATAAACGCAACTATGATGTGCAGGGCCATTTGCGGAGTAACAGAGGATACAAGTACAAACAAATAATTGCACCGTTGATGTCGATCGAACTGAAAAAGCCAAAATCTGGAAGAGGAGTGTCTATGCCTCGCGCTATGACGCTGCCCAACGATAAGATTGATTACGTGCACTGGGACGACCCCAACGAGCTAGTGGATCGCCTACGATTGCTCGACGCTTCGCGCCAAGCTGGCCATAACGCTCATGACAACGAGATCCTGTCCATCATCGAGGAACTTCGGGAAGTGGGCATTATTATAAATTAAACGGATCCCGACAAACTAATCAGTCGATCGGCGTCGTGTGACACATCACAAATCATTGAAAAATGCCTATCAACAAATTTGGATTATTCGAACCAAGAAATGATGCAACCGGCACAAGCGGTTCTTGGGATAGATTGGTGAAAAGTTATGTGCATGAAAACGCTCTATGTCGGGTCATTACGGACTATGACGCAAGGTCGCGCAAAATTCGCCGTGTAGCGCAACCTGAGGCTGACACCGATGCTGTCAACAAACTGTATGTTGAATCCTGCGTTAAAAGATTGATGAATCGACAGAAAGAATCAGACGAGAAGCTAACTTCGTTCGAGAAGGACGTGCGAGCGATACAGATTGTGTTAGACAAACTTCAACGCGCAGCTAACGCTAACTCAGAAACAGCTATCAACTTGAATGAGCAGCAGTGAACGGGTTAGAAGCGGTTATCGAACGATTATCGAACATCTACGAAGGGTTATCGAACAGCTACGAATAATTATCGAACAGCTACGAAGGATTATCGAACTGCTATCTAACTACAATGAGTGGCAGTGGCAGTGGCAGTGGCAGTGGCAGTGAACGACCTAGCAACAGCTGGGAACGGCCTAGCAACAGCAGTGAACGAGGCTACCAACACCTCAAGCAGGACTGCGAACGAGGCTACGAACAAGTCCTTAAAGGCTACATGCAAGGCTACAAACAACTCAGGAAAGGCTACGAACGGTCAAAAGACGTTTGTGAACGAGGCTACGAACGGGCCAAAAGCGGCTACGATCGGGTCAAAGACGATTGCGAAAAAGGCTGCGAACGGGTCAAGAACGATTTTCGAATGGGTGGAGGACGGCAGTGAACAACGCAAGAACGGCTATCTAACGCGAGCGGAACATCAAAAAAAAAACGGGTCAAGAACGGTTATCTAACGCGAGTGGAACATAAAGAACGGGTGAAGAACGGGTCAAAAACGCGAGCGGAACATAAAGAACGGGTGAAGAACGGGTCAAAAAACGCGAGCGGAACATAAAGAACGGGTGAAGAACGGGTCAAAAACGCGAGCGGAACATAAAGAACGGGTGAAGAACGGATCAAGAACGTGTTAAGAACGACAACGAACGGATCAAGAACGATAACAAACGTGTTAAAACGACAACGAACGGATCAAGAACGGGTCAAGAACGGATCAAGAACGACAACGAACGTGTTAAGAACGACAACGAACGGGTTAAGAACGGCTATTGAAGGACGATAAACAGAAATGAGTGATAAAAAAACGAACAACAAAAACAAACGGTCATCGAGAAAAACTAACGAAGCGAAGAAGCAACACAGTTTGGAGAGACGACAGTTGGTGAACGAACTGCATGCGCCAGCGAGAAAAAATTTTCCCCGAAGACATGTCATTGTACGGGGATACGATGACCTGTGGCAAGCCGACATTGTCGAGATGCGTCCGTATTCTCGTTTTAACAGAGGTTATCACTACATACTCACCGTCATCGATGTGTTGAGCAAGCACGCGTGGGCTGTACCACTCAAGGGTAAAGGTGGAAGCGAGGCAGCTGACGCAATTGCTGAAATAATTCGAGATAGCAAGAGATGCCCGAAAAACATGCAAACTGATAACGGGAAGGAATTTTACAATACTGATGTGCAACGGCTTATACGGAAACATAACATTAATCACTATTCCACATATTCGGTATTAAAGGCGTCGGTCGTCGAGCGATTCAATCGCACGCTGAAGAACGATATGTGGAAGATGTTTACGTTGAACGGAACTTACAAGTGGATCGACGTGTTGCCGGAACTCGTATCGGATTACAACGCGCGCAAGCATCGAACGATCGGCATGCGACCCGTCGACGTTACCCCCGCGATCGCTGAAAGACTCTTGGCTACCGTGTATAACCGCGTAAATATCGCAGGTCCGGCAAAGTTCAAAGTAGGTGACCTGGTACGCGTTAGCAAGTACAAGCAACTTTTCGAAAAGGGTTACACACCAAATTGGACAACCGAGGTGTTTAAGATTGTTAAAGTGCAGCGTACTAATCCCGTAACATATATACTCGAGGATTATCGCAAAAGATCTATCGCTGGAGCGTTTTACGAGCACGAGTTGCATCGCGCGAATTATCCAGATGTGTATCTCGTGGAGAAAGTACTGCGCAGGAGGGGTGACGAGGTTTACGTGAAATGGCTGGGATTTGACAGTTCGCATAATTCTTGGATACATAAGGATAACATGATTTAACTCATCATACATATTTTTTTATTAATCAAATTTAAAAAATATATAGTGTACAACATATATAATATTTGAAATATACGATATGTATAACAATAATATATACTCTTTATTACTACATCCTTTCCTTACACTATTTATATAAATGTGAAATATAATTATGACATACATATATTATATAATATAGTTTATTTACAACGGTATCTTATAATGTCCCCATGGTAAGGTGTCAGTCGAATCAGGTATGACATACCGCTTATCGTCGTACGGACTTAAAGCAATTTTTGTCTCGCGGATGGTATACACTTTATGTAATTTAGATCTTATACACGACTGCTGTCGCGTCATTTCAATCTCATTATGCAGGCATTGTGTATAATCGTCGAATGTTATATTGCGCGCTACGATGTTACTTTTGACACCTTTTGCCTTTTTAGTGTCCTTTTTACCATCCACTCTCACCGCATACATTTTTGCTCTAAGTCCGACGAATTCTGTCATTATCGCACCGTTATTCTCGTCCTTCATCAAACCTGGCACCTTTTTATTCTCGAGTGGTATACCGTACGCGTTATCAATTGGATAATCGCTCGTATCAAATCTATCGATATCACGTTTCAAATTTTCATAGACGTCTTTGCATTCTATGTGATATATAAGGCTGTCTGTGTCGGTGTACATTATTCGACATTTATCATGATATAGCGGTGACATGTACTCATGATGGAACTCGTACAAGCATGTTTTAGAAATGTTGAGTATGCACATACCGACATAGATAGGTTTGTACAATTTCACTTCAAGTTTGCGCAATTCTACTGCGACAAGATTTTCCGAAAATATGCTTCTACTATGAAAATTTGGTTTCGCGATCATTGCCTCAGCACCGTATCGTCCGTCCCATTTTGTTACTAATTTTACATCCACATGATTACGCACATTTTCCATTGTTTTACCGAATACTGCGTTGTTCATTAATTTGTATAAATTTTTTTCAAAATTATTTTTTGCTTCGGTTCTAAATTTCGTATTTAGTTCAATGTAACCGCGGAGCCATGGAGATTGCGCGAATTGTAGTATACGATGTATTTTTATAACGCGAAGCCCGTGACACATGCACTGCTGTAGATTACGATAGTGTATTACATAACGCTTCTTATCGTACAGCGTTGCGAGGAGCTTATCTTGCCGCTTGCCGGGCGGCTTGTCACGTGTCGGGCAAAACGGTAGGTCAATGTGCGTGTTGTGAAGATGTTGTGGATACTCTAAATCTACTTCGAGAATGTAGCCTGTGGGTGAATCGAGCGCGATAGATGATGCATCGAAATTGGATATGTCGTCGACCCATCGAAAATCGGCATAAGACAATGGTTGACACATTGCCCATCCGTACAAATTATTCACATCAAAGTACATGAGATACGATGATGGTTTCGATGGATCGTACGATTGCATGTATTTGTTATTAGCATGCGCGTATCTGCCTGAACATTGACTTAGACCGCCACGTATTCCGCGTTCGATAAACATAGCCATATCAATGTCTGTAAGCAATTCGAATGTAATATTTGTATGTTTTAACATGGCGTCCCATGTATACCCCGGAAGAGTATAATAATACGCGGGATCGAGCCCGTAACTTTTGATACAACTGTTGCGAAAATTTTCAAAAATGTCTGCTAATAACAGTACATCAATTTTTAAATATAGATCGCTATATTCACCTAGCGTTCGAAGGGAGAATCGCTTCCAGATATTCTCAACGTGCGCGTAATCACTCTCGGATATTGTGTCACCGGTTAAAGAACTGTAAAATAATTCGCGCGGTGGTAAACACGTATCTTGCAATTTATCGACGCTATCTATATATTCGTACGGAAAGACGCCCTTCCGTGTCAATAAATTGAAATTTTCTGCCGGTAAATTTTTAAATTCTGATTGTAAAATTTTTAATTTATCTTTATTTAAAAATGATGCTAATTTATCGAGACTTGTTGTCAGAAATTTATACGAATCGATAAAACGTAATTTTATATGAATTTTTGAATTGTATTGCGCCAATTTAACAGTTTTTGTAAACGATATATATTTTTCTTTCGTTATCGGTAGTAATTCGATTTGTCCTTCGAACGCTGTAGCTATATCCTCGATAATGAAATGTGCGTCATAACCGGATAAATTGTGAAAAACTATTGGAATACAAAAAGATTCCTTATAATTTAAATTGCAATTTGAGTGCGCGGGACCTCTGTATCGTCCAGTCAGATGGCTATGATCGCGAACGCGTGTATCATCTTGTACGAACGGTTTTTCACAAATGTGACAATGCGTCGCGCTGTGAAATTTTTCCCACTCATCTGATGTCAAATTTACCATGGGGACATTTGTAGTTAAAATAGTTTTTACCCGTATTCCTAAATTTTTTAATTCTTCAGCGAACCATGCAACGCAATCGGCGCTACGGCGAAAATTATACGCGGATAACGAGTCGTCATACGAGCAATGTATGTAATAAGCGACGCTAAATACCTTGTGATGTTGATAATTTTTCGCTTCTTCGGTCTTTATCAACTCACATTCCAAATCGGCATATACGATGAATGGAAGCCGCTCTTTCCTGGCGTAGTTGTTGAACGATAGCCACTTGTCCTTTTCGCTCGGTAACCGGATAGCGCAGTCGTTTATCTTTCTGCAATCTATCGTATGTGACTGCAACTTGTCCTCCGATCCAAAATAGTGCAAGCATCTGTGAAAGAAAAAAATTACTATTTTATTTACGATTTTTTTTTAAATATATAATTTTATTGCAATAAATATACACACCGATCGCAGATATATTTTTGGTTATTGTGTTTGCTCAGTTGCGTGCTGACAAGTCGAGATAGATTTTTTATCCACGCGAAATGTCCAACGCTGTTGTCGTCCTGCATGTACAGCAAGTTGACATGCTTTTCTCTCTTTGGTTCCGAGAGACGTATTGGGATAATGCCGTTCTCATTACTGTATACATTGATTGAGATGTTGTTTGCACGTTCAAATTTTTCAATTTGATTCAACGTCATCGGAAACTCAATGTTCTGTAGATTCAGCATCGTCGAGTAGTGTGGATATGAAGATTCTCGTTCCACGTTTCTTTCAGCTGGGTACAGAGCGGCCACCACTGACCATGCAAAACATGCATTGTCCATTGATCGCACATTAATCACCGCTTTCTTCATCATAATTTCTCGCGGTAATTTAATATGGCATCCCGCGCGCATTGGATTATACTTATTTATATTTACAGTCAAGTCGATTATTTGCGTTAATGCCCAACCACTATCGCGTTCCTGAAACTCTTCTAGCGATGCTAGCGTGGTCTCGATAACGCGGCGCTCATACCACTCGCGTAAATCAGACGTGTGAAAGAGTTCATAGTTTCTCGTATTGATACTTTTATTGGTGCATTTATTACCGGACACAAACTCGCCATTAAATATAGTGTTCACTTTCACACTAGCGTGTTTTTGCAACACATTTTGCACTTGCTCGAGTACTACACTACTAGCTTCGAGGAATTGACGAGGTTCGATGTGATTGCTGTTTATTACCGCACCGGTCAGTATACGGTTTTCGAACGCCGTATCAATCTCTCGCCATACGAGTCTTTGCGCGTTATTGTCACCGCTATAATCACCACCACTGGGTATAAACTGTCTCTGCAATCGAATTTTTGCACCCTCGAGTCGCGCGATTCTAGCCATCAAAGATTGTCTATTTCCAATCGAGAGTCGCGGACGCTTGTTACGGCTGCGTTCTTCAAGCTCTGCGATAAATTCCTCGCAGCGCAGCGTCCATGCAAAATATTCACCCAAGGTGGCAACTTGGCGCGACCGCTCCAACAGGTCGCGTTCGTTCTGCTCGATGTTTTCCATTATTTCTTTTATTCACTATTATGCCACTGACACTTCTGACACAAAAAAGTAACCACTAAACTTTTTTTCACCGCTGCATCTATGCGCTTTCAAATCGTACTATGGTTTGACGCGCTCTTATCCTTCTTATATATTTCACCTAATTCTGCCTTCTTTTTCTAACATTCGGCATATCTCAAAGATAGTTTCCCCAATCGCGTTGTCGTTTTATGGATAGAGAAGTAAGGACACAAGGAGCCAAACGTTGGCGCTGATGCGTTGCATTCTTTCCTTAATAATTAAGGAAGATGTTTCGCTCTCGTTTTATGGGAGATTTTCCGCGAGGATACAACAGCTGCCGAAAGTCAGCGCTTTTGCACCTATAAAAAAACGTTCCGACATGTTCGTCGCAGCGTCGGCCTCCATTCTTTTCCATAATATCCTAATGATAAAATCTCCATAAAAATGTGAAAACATTGTTTTTAATGGTCTCTAGAGTGTTCGGTTACAAAATTCGAGCAGCCGAACGTTGGCGCCATTGCAATTCTTCCTTAAAAAATATTGATGAAGATGTTTCATCGTTTTATGGGAGATTTTCCGCGAGGGTGCAAAGCTGCCGAATGATTTCCTAATGATAAAATGCCCATAAAAATGAGAAAAAAACAGTTTTATGGACTCGTAGAGTTTTCAGGCAATAAATCGATCACAAAGATAAACACCTGTCGAACGTGTTTAGGACCCCTCGAAGATTTACGACATGCGTCCCCGAGATCCCCCTACCCCGCGTGACGTCATACCCCTCACCTACAAGATCTCCTCCCACCCCGCGTGACGCCAGACCCCGCGCTACCAAGATCCCCCCACCCCGCGTGACGTCATACCTCCGCGCCACTGAAATACCCCCACGCCCCGCACCCCCCTCGGAGGACCCGAGTTAGAACTCCCCTTATATATCTACTTAGCGAAAAGGATAAAGCGCGTTGTTTTGGTTGTGCGCGCAAATAGAGGAGAGATGTCGAGGAGACAAAACGAGTGAGAGAAAGAGAGCGAATGAATGATTGAAGAAGCGAGAGAAGAGAATATGGGAACGATGAGATTTCCTTTTGAAATTTAACATTTCCTTTATTAAAACCTCCGTCAAAGTCGATTCGATTGAGTCGCTTTATCTGCATACAATTGTTAACGCGAATTAGAAACTGGCGTACAGTGCGCGTTTAAAGGAGGCCGTTCTCGAGAGCCGCGGATGACACCAGCTTTTTCCGTTAAAGTTGAGCGTTAAGAATTAAACGTCCAAAATTCGCACAATGTATTCACCCGAGAATGCACAGGTTTTAGGTGTTGAATTTAGACACTGATAAATAGTCTTTTGCTTTGTCAATTTGGCTATCGTACTTATATTCGCTAATGATTAAATGATCTCGAACTTTCCCTCCAAAAATAGCTCGCTTTTACAAATCACTTGTTTCTCGCTCGATAGTTCTTGGAAGAGAGAGCAAACGGGGTCATATCGATCGTTCGCAGAAATATCGAGAAAAATCTTCGATAAGAGGGGGAGAAACTCGAGTTGCGCGTACCTTGTTTTTCGCGAGCTTTATGACCAGGCTCGTAACATGCAAGTACTAAGGCCCAAGGGAAGACGATTACGCGAGTACATGAAATTATATATAACATAAGCTCTCTCCCTTATGTGTGAACAGTTATCAATAATCACACAAAAACAAACATAAATTTTCTTGCAAACTTAAACATACCACCCGCTTCGAAATGATAGTTTCGAAAGAAATAAACAAAGAGACCAACACAGCTACTTATTCTTTTTGTATATACTTAGTATATACAAAAGAAACAAAAGGGCAGAACGCTCGTTCGAGGCGATCGATATTTTGATTACACTACTTTATAAAATTACTTCGGATTTTCCGCTTGTTCGATATCGATCGGCAGTAAGCATAATTTGACGAGCGAACGCTTGTACTCGGATGACGCAATTTTTATGGTGACAACGCGTACTAAGCCGTCAGAGCCGGCGTGACATTTACTTACTTGACCTAATTTCCATTTACATGGCGGTAGCAATGGGTTTTGAATTAAGACTAATTGTCCGACTCGAACCGAATTTTTCGTGATTCGTCGCCATTTCACTCTTTGTTGCAAAGTGTTGACATAATCGCTTTGCCATGACTTCCAGAACCGCTCTGTTAGTTGCCGTACAATTTGCCAACGCGACAGGCGATTGTTATTTACACTTAACAGAGACGGCTCTGAAATTGCTGTAGCGCAGACCCTATCAAAAAATGACTGGGCGTAAGAGGCTCATAATCGTTAACCGCGTCGGTCAGCGGTGCGAGGGGCCTTGAATTGAGACACGCTTCAATATTGTACAGGAGAATAGTGAACTCTTCAAACGTCATGGTATGAGCGCCGACCGCCGACCGAACGGAGATGGTGCTTAACACTGCGCACCCTGGCCTTCCATAAACCGCCGAAATGCGGAGCGGACGGCGGAATGAAGTGCCACGAGACTTTCTCAGATGCTATGCGATTCAGAAAATTTGGATCGCGTAACGCGGCTCGAAATGCGGCGGTCAATTCGCGATCCGCTCCGGCGAACCGTAGTGCCGTTATCGGAGTGCACTAATTCCGGAAGTCCTCGCCGAGCGCAGAATCGCGAGTAGGCTGCTAAGAACGCGGGGGTGGAGTAGCCTTCGACGACTTCGAGGTGAACTGCTCGGGTGGCCATGCACACGAACATATATATACACGGCGATATATGCCTTTCGAGAGGCGATACCGCGGCTGGACATGGATCGAACAAACACTGGACCGGCATAATCCAATCCGCAATGAAGAAAAGCGCGCGCGGGGGGAGAAACTCGCATTTGAGGCAAGTTACCCTTGACTTACGTGGGAGTCGTCGTGGTCTTTTCGCGAATGCACACGGCGCATCGGTGGATGACGGACTTTACGACATTTCGAACGCGGACGATCCAAAATTCTCGGCGCAATGTTGCGAGCGTGAGCTGCGTGCCGGCGTGAAGTGATCTCAGATGCGCATGCCGAACAATGAGAGTAACCAACGGATGAGAAGGTAAAATAATCGGGTGCTTCGTTTGAAGCGGAACCGGAGCGTTTAACAACCGCCCGCCAACGCGAATTAGTTGGTCTTCGCCGAGGTATGGATTGAGCGAGAGGATAGCGCTTTTGATTGAAAGTGGTTTTTTATTTTTTAGCGCTTCTCTTTCGAGTGGAAACGCTTCCTCTTGAATGCGCTTTAGCCAGAATTCTCGCGCTTTCTGGCATTCGTTTGTGGCGAGAGCGGACGGAGCTTCAGCGATTCCGGCGTGAGCTTGAGCGAGAGAGCGAATTCGCGAGACATCGCATTATGTACGCGGTAACCCTGATGAGTTAGGCCATGACGAGTATCGCGACGCGAGATCCCACTGCTCGATCGGCTGAGCGAGATGCGTTGTTACGCGAGGATTTTGTTCCATGGCGGTTTCATACGACGACTCATTGTTTTGCTGCGGCCAATCGGAGACCGGAAGTCGCAACCACGTCGGCCCATGCATGGTCAACTCCTATATGAAATTTTAGGCTGCGTTAGTTCATTCTGGTATATTCACCCAGGTGGCGGTTATATCACTTTAACGGCTAATTGTGGTATCTATTGGCTTCCCTCTGCTATTGTAAAAAGTGAGTTTATAAATTAAATCTGTGATAAATAGATAAATTACGATAGAAAGTAAATAAAGTAAAGCGTGTGTGAAGCGTGTGAAGAATATTATCTGATAAGGTAAGTTCGATAATAAAAGGTTATGATTGTTTTATTTAGTAGTATGCTTTTATATATCGATTTTGTATTTAAATGTTGTATTGCATAAAATTTTGTGAATAGAATTTTTGCTAATTATGTGCGCGCGCGTGTGTATGCCTAGAGATAATAAAGACATATTTTAAAATTTCTTATACTTTTAATTTGCAGCTTTTAATTGTAATCATGGTAAAAGTTGAATGGATCTGCATTGCACCAGGATGTAAATCTAATTCAAAGGCACATGGTCATTTTTTCCAAAAATTCCTACATTATCACAAAAGTGGAAAGAAATTGTAAACAATAGTATTATTTTTAATGTTTCATCAGAGGAATTAAGAAAATATAGAATGTCATTTGCATTTTTTGCCAGAGGATTATATTTACTCTTTAAATCGTAGAAGACTGAAAAATAATGCAGTACCTAGTTTAAATATATGTAATGCGCAGACAGTTAATACAGAGGTGAATGATATAAATACGACAGAGCACACACAACATTCACGATCTGAAACAAATACAACTGAGCTGCATTTAGAATCTGAAGCAAATACATCTGAGTTACATTTACAACCTCGAACTAGTTATGAATCTAATGAAACTTCTACAAGCACAACTGAGCTGCACTTAGAATCTGAAGCAAATACATCTGAGTTAAATTTACAACCTCAAACCAGTTATGAATTTAATGAAACTTCTACAAGCACAACTGAGCTGCATTTAGAATCTGAAGCAAATACAACTGACAATGAGTTACATTTACAACCTTAAACCAGTCATGAATCTAATAAAGCAGTTAATTGTCCCAGTACACCAAGAACCTCAAGAAATATACTTGATTCTATTACAAGACAACGCCATTTAACACCAAAAGCACTGAAAATATATCAGAAAACCATAATATTAGCAAAGGAAAGAAATCAAATGAAAAGACAAATAGATTATAAAACAAAATAGATTATAAAACACGCTTGAAAGATGCAAAGAAGTTATCAAATACACAATTTTGTAAAAAGTTCAATAGTCTAACTCCGACACAAAAATTGTTCTTCAATATGCATTTACGAAACACAAAGTATGCTCCAAAGGTAGATTTCAAAATATTATTTAATGAATTAAAATCCACGTTAAAATCAACAGAATGAAGTTCACAATATTTGAACAACATATTTTTTGAATTATGAGCATACAATTGTATAAATTTGTAAATCTTTATTTGTAAAAAATACAGTTGGCGCAGGTTTTTTAATTTTGTATTAGTTTTTTTACAGTTTTTAAGCAAATTCAATGATCATGCAAATTTTATATTTATTAGAAAAACTTTAAAAAGTAAATTATTTTATTATTATTTGTATATAGGGAAGAAGATTTACGCTGGAAGAAAAAATTTTAACACTATCGTTGTATAAACAATCTGGGGCCTGTTATAAATTATTATCAAAATTATTTGTTTACCCAACTCTTAAACGTTACAACTCTTAAATGTTTATTACGAACAATTTCTCTTTAATCAGGAATTAATAAATTTATTTTTGAGCATCTTCGGCAGAGCATATTGCACAAATGAATGATAGATGAGATAAATTATGTGTATTAATGTGGGACGAGATGTCGTTGGAAACCAATTTGCAATATGACCAATTAAATGACAAAATAATTGGCTTTGAAGATTGGGGACATAGACGCACATCATTGATAGCCGATCATTGGTTTTTATGGCACGAGGAAGTTGGAAAAGATAGAAAATTCCATTATGTTACAGCTTCTGCAAAAGTCAAACAAAATCTGCACAGTTATTAAGATGTATCAAAGAAATTATAAAAGAATTATCTCAAGCTAGTTTGACAATTATCGCAACTGTTTGCGACTAAGGAGGGCCAAATATGACATCCATTAAGAAACTTCTTGAGGATTCAAGAAGCAAATGTATACAAACAGGTCAAGAATATCGTGAGTGTTCAGTTTTAATTAATATATTATATATTAGAAAACATAATAACTAATACATAAAATAATTTTCAATTTTCTTTAAGGAGGTACTATTAAACTTTTTGGACAAAATATTGTACCCATCTACGATCCACCTCATCTTTTAAAAGGCATTCGTAATAATTTATTATATAAAAATTTGGAAATTAATGCCACTAATCATAAACTGGCATATAAAATGGATATTAACACAAATACATTGAATTGTCAAGTGCCAAAATTAACTGATGAACATGTAATTAGATCAAAAATAAAGAAAATGAAAGTTAAATGTGCAGCTCAAGTTTTTAGTGGAAGATTATCAGCATATATCGAATATAACAGCAAAATCAAAGGTAATTTGACAAGTTGTAATTATCACTTTCTTTTAATTTATTGAATTGCATAATATATTTATATGTATTTTATTTATCTTTGCAGGAGGATTTGTTGAGTCACAAATTGGTCCGCTACAAATGTCAAACAAGGAAGGGTATGATACAGAAATAGTTTCAGACTTTTTTAATAAAGTTTTTGATTCCGTTAATGCACATACTTTTCGTTCAGAGACTCCTTTACGCGTTACAGTAACAGAACATAGCAAACATCATGATTTTTGGCCATATGCTATTAAATTACTGTCCGATATGCGATACATATATCCAAAAACGAAGCAAGTAGTTAGTTGCATACCATCATTAAAAAATTGGATTTTTATTCTACGTGGATTTCAAAACATTTGGAAAATAGTTAATAACGCAGGCATAAAGTTTTTAAAGACAAGACATATTAATCAAGACCCATTAAAAAATTTTTTTGGTATGATTCGAAGCCACGGACGTAGAAATATTAATCCTTCATGTAGCCAATTTTATGGATCGTACAAAACATTATTAATCAATAATTTGACTTCGAAAGGGTCTATGGGCTCTAACTGCGAAAATAAAAATGATGGTGATTTGCTATTTACATTTAAACAATTTGTGAAAAACGTTTCTCATGTAAATACTGCAGAACAAATAGTGGAAGAAGATTCTGTAGAATCATCTCAAATTACGCATAAAACAATAATTCATAAACTCTCTTCGTATAGAAATAGTCAAGTGTATGTTGCTGGCTGAATTGCAAAAAAAAATTTGTCTTTGAAACAATTTAAAAATTGTCCAGCGTGTAAACAGAGTCTTTTAACAACAGATACAACACGTGAAGAATATATGCAATTAGTCCATAGAGAGTATGTACGAGAGAAACCTTCGTTAACTTACCCGTGTATGTCTTTTTTAAAACATGCATTTATCGAAGCTGATTCAATTTTAAACACAAATATTTCTTCATTATGTTTTCGCAGAAATGTTTCTGTTTTGTTACGTGCACGTTTAAACGAAAAATTAAATTTAGATTTTATAAAATGTAATAAATATAAGGAAGAATTAAAATGTACTGTAATACAAAAAATCACAAAACTGTTTTTATATTCTGTAAAACAATTAATAGAATTTTATCTGGTCGAGATACTCGACATATAGCTACAAATAGTATATTTCAGCAAGCTATTGAACATTATTAAAAAAAGCAAAAACAATATGTAAAAAAACTGTAAATTCTTTTATTAATTGTAACGTTGCTCTTTCGCGAGTTCTGCGCGGATTCGTTCGGTCGGGATCAGGGCTCGTGAAAGGGTTTAGCAAGACAGCAGACGTGATGTAAATTAAAAGAGAATGTTTATTTAAAATAAATGGTAGAGTGCATGTACATGAATCGTGAATATTTACAGCGTGTATGTGTATTTATGACGGGTGTTCGTGAGTAGCGTGATATGCTTGTGTCTGGTCGCGTGTGTGGTATGCAGAGAATATGCGCTCGGTGAATACGCGTGCGAAGGATGCGTGTTTACAAATGTGTGAATTGATGGATGTAAGATGTGTGTATAGATTCGCCGTGTGCGCGTGTATAGAATGCGTAGGCGGTGTGTGTGGATAGATTCGGCGTGTATGCGTGTATAAATGCGTAACCGGTGCGTGTACAATGATTCGGTGCATGCGTGTGTATGCAGATGTGTACGGTGTGTTGTATAAAGTTTCGGTGTGTGTGCATGTATAAATATGCAGACGAGGCGTATATAATGATTCGGTGTATGCGTGTGTCAATGTATATATAGTGCGTGTATCTGGATTCGGTATGTCTGTGTATATAAATGTATAAAGTCCCGGCGGGTTTATGGTCGCGTCAGCTGTTCGGGCGCGGGGCGCGCGAGAACGCGGGGCGCGAACGTATTGTTCGGCGCGGACGCGGCTTGATTTTCGATCGCGTATTTTATTCGTGCTTGGTGGTAGGATGCACTAGGATGCAACGCTTGACGAGATCGCTCGTAGGCGACAGAGATCTCTCTACCCGCTGTGTTTTTAAGATCGTAGCAGGTGGTTGTCGGATCTTTATCGAAAGTATCGAGATCTCTCGACGGAGACTGAGTTCGCTCAACCTCTGGACTTTCGGTTTAGGGTTGTCAGGAAAACTATTGCAAGATGTGCCGCGATCACACGGCGGAGACTGAGTTCGCTCAACCTCTTTTCTCTTGTTGAGAGCGTGTTCGGGATCAGATGCCAGGTACTGTACAAGTACTTAGCGAGATCTGGAACGGAGTATACTTCTCGGTGCCGGATCGCCCTTTTTATACTGAAAAATTACCCGTTCACTATACCATAAAAATTACCCGTATCACTATACCATAACGTCGTGCAACAAAAATGCGACTTAGAAAGATAAGTAATTACTAATGCCTTGTCTTTCGCCACGATTCATCCAGACGAATTCGCATACCGACTTATGAAAGGACCAGGTTACATGGCGATCACAACTGGTGAAGTCACTCACATCATTAAATGCATACCTGTGGACGTTACTATAAGAAAGACAAAGGATTGTTACTCAGAATTACCAGTGACAGTCCGCAATGCTTCCTTGTTTCTTACTCCCAAATCTCGAATAATCACCAAATTCGGGAATGAAAGGGAATGCAGCTACGAACTACCCACAATGTATCGCGTTGAAGACACTTGGATTCAGTTTGCACCTGACCCACAAGTAAGGCAACTACCTCCTCAACTATTACAACCAATGATAACATTATCCTGAGAATATCTGACGCCAGGACTTCTCTCCATCAGCGGAATATACTCCGAACAAGATATACAGAAGCTAAGGGACCACATTATGTTCCCCGCGGAAAGATCAGCTCTCCTTAATACTATTGCTAGAGGACTTTCTGGTCATCCCATCGACAAAGGCGCCGTCTCTGTGTACAACCTTCTAGATGAGGCTTCTCTCAATAAAAAAAGCTGAGAACGCCGCCTCTCGAGTATGGAATGGATTCGTTACGTTTGGTTCCGCAACCGCCGGAATATTCGGCATCCTAATAATCGCCCGTATTGTAAAAATCATTGTCGATACGGCTATTCATGGATACGCCCTACACTCCGTCTATGGATGGAGTATACATTTACTTGGAGCCGTCGGGAGCTCCCTTACCAATCTATTGCTGCATCTTGCACATGAACCTGTCAACAGGAATAATAATGACGAAGGCTACGATTCATCATCTCCATCTGCACCTGAAGAATCACCTGCATTGCCTAAAGAACCACCAGCGACCGACGGGTTTTCAAAAGCAAACGAAACTGCCAGATCCAACATCGAATCAGCAACCATAGAAATTACCCCTGATATAAATAGATATCAGATTTTAAGAGACCGATTAAGGGACTCGAACAAATTACTACGAAAACGTCGTAATTTATTCTTAAATAAGGGGGGAGGTGTGACATCACGCCATTTTTTCAAACCCATATTTACAATAATAATTAAGAGATGCTTTTACTTATAAAATATGGAGCAATGGTGTAATCTACTTGTTCTATTTTCAATTATTAGCGACTTTCATTATTGTTCGTCAATTATTTAATTTTCTTACCTCATACGCTTTTATTTTTAGTTACTAACTCTAGGAAATTAAGATTTCCCTATTTAACCACGCTGCGACCAATCCGGAAGCTCTATTTTGGAACTAGCAACGCAACCCAATCAAACGCCGTCCCTAGAACCGAACCACACGCGTGTAGCGCTCTAGAACTAACCAGCGGTTATCTTGTAGAACAAACCTGCGTGTGAATTCTACCTCTTTTGCGATTTTAAGAAATTAAATACTTTAATATAGATTTAAGGATATATGCGCTATCCCTTATAGAATTATGGAATATAATAACTCGCTAGAAGCAATTCTTAACAAATAAACAACTATAATTTCTGAATTCATTTTAATTTCTATAAATTCAATTTTTAATAAATAACTAAACAAATAACTTAGCCAAAAGCAAGTTGTTACGAAATAATTCCATGACTTAAGAAATTAGCGATAAGTCATGCTTACGATAATGCGCTTCAATATGATATTCAAATATTAATCGAGCTTCTGTTACAATAAATATAAGAAATTACGAAGTCATAACGATTTATTGAAAACAGCTTCTTGTAAACAATTAAAGATAACTAAGAACGACCATTGAAATTGTGTTAAAATTTTTCAAATAAATAACTAAATTATTCAAACAAAATTTCAATAAACAACAATTATGACTTCGAAAATAACTAATTTACTTGTGTAAAACGCGCTACTCTAACCTGATCGCCCATTCAAATATTATTGTATACGTTATACTTTATGGAACCCGTATATAATAATTTGCAAACAGCCTTTTATAATTGAAAATAATAATCAAGGTCATTTATAGAAGCCTGTAGTAATAGTAAAATGTTGAAATTTAATTAACTCTCATTAAATGACCAAGCTGACAGTAAATTATTATAAATTGATTCTATAAACAGAAAATTAGATATAAGTTTTAACATTTCATATTGCTTAGCATTATAAAACATCCCGGCGTTAAGTTATAAAAATTTTAGATCGAGTGATGTAAGCAGCCCGGTAGCGCGGACACTGAGATCAGCCGACTCTCTGTTTATCGATGTCACTTCGGAAAGTGTCAATACATGTAAACATTCAATAGGAAAAATTCGAGCACGTTCCCGTCGCTACCCGGCGGCTCAATTAAAAGGAATTTTATAACGCACTCTTCTCGAAGAGTTATCTCCCAATAACCACCCCAAAGTCCTTCAAACGATCGATGACCCATGCATATTCCACGCGTCACCAAAGCACGACTCGAATCGCCGTTGTCTCATCGGTATATAAACCGCTAATTTCGAGCTCCGGTAGCCATTCGTTCATTATTCGTTGTCCAGTCGTTAGTGCATTCAGTCATTATTCATTAAGAGTATCCGATCATAAGCATCCAGCAATTAATCGTTCAGTCAGAATAAGATCTTATTCGAGATCATATTCAATCTGTGACAAATCTCTGTGCGTCCGCACCGACGGACTTCTAATCTTTTTCACTACTGTCAGTCGTGCGTTAGATTTCTTAATAGTGTAAAATCTGAATAAAGGATCCTGTACGTAATTTCGAGTACTTAAATTCAACCTATTTCGCCGTGACCGAGGTCCTCCAGGAGCGAAGGTAGAGACACGTGCAGCAAAACTGGAGATTCACCGCTACCATACGGTAAGTAATTATAACTCCCTTTACCCGAGCACGCCGAATCTTAGTGAAGATTAGGAAATCTGTTACTGACTGACATCTCACTTTAATCAATTACCTCATCTCTCATCCCATCGTCGCTCAGCACCTCACATGCTCGTAGCGATAATCTTACTCCGTGTATAAGAAAGAAACCCCCCTGTCAAGCACTGGCATGAAGCTGACAGTTTTTTCGTTAGTCATTATTAAGTTATATGTCCTCACAATTTTACTATCATCTATAAGTATCGATATTAGACAGAATTTAGATCTTAATATATTACCAATATTGCTATTGTCACTCCGACGTCCTCCAACCCTCGTTTCCAATCACAAAATATCCCTGCATTCGCTGCCAGGATTCACAAAATATCCCGGCATTCGCTGCCAGGATTCATAAAATATCCCGGCATTCGCTGCCAGGATTCATCAAATATCCCGGCATTCGCTGTCAGGATTCATAAAATATCCCGGCATTCGCTGCCAGGATTCATAAAATATCCCGGCATTCGGTGCCAGGATTCATAAAATATCCCGGCATTCGCTGCCAGGATTCATAAAATATCCCGGCATTCGCTGCCAGCATTCATCAAATATTCCGGCTTTCGTTGCCAGGATTCATAAAATATTCCGCCATTCGTTGCCAGGATTCATAAAATCCCGGCATTCGCTGCCAGGATTCATAAAATATCCCGGCATTCGCTGCCAGGATTCATAAAATATCCCGGCATTCGCTGCCAGGATTCATAAAATATCCCGGCATTCGCTGCCAGCATTCATCAAATATCCCGGCATTCGCTGTCAGGATTCATAAAATATCCCGGCATTCGCTGCCAGGATTCATAAAATATCCCGGCATTCGCTGCCAGGATTCATAAAATATCCCGGCATTCGCTGCCAGGATTCATAAAATATCCCTTACCCCTACCTCGTACTTAAAGGATTGACAGTAGAAAAATTTAAAATTATAAAGCATTTTCTATAATAAAAAACTAGAATTACATAAAGATTTTATTATAATATTGATACTATCCTTCTATAAAGAAAAATCCTTATCTATCCCTCCAACTAATAGATATTCTTATCTACGAAACGTCTAATTCCCAAATTCTCAAACAGGATTTTAAATCTTCAAAGTTCTTAATAACTAACTACACGATAGTGGATAAGGCCACAGATACATAATAATTCTAGAATATTAATTATTCTTTTACCTTCCAATTAAAATTTCTTAAAACTCATTTAAATATTTTAGATTTTGCATTCCAGTTTTCTTTCAAACAATTAGTCATCATTACTTAAAATTCTATCAACGTTAATTCTATCATTTTATTTAATCTCATCATCCTACTACATACTCCCTTGTAGATGGTTAACCCGGCGTACAGACAAAACATCCGAAAGAAGCGTAAACATAGAGCCGGTAAATAGACACGTGCTAATCGTTCCGATAATAGAGCACGTACTATACAGCGTGCTGCAAATTTAATCTGGGTCAACCGACAGGCATTCGGAACTCAGTCTTACGCAGAATCTACCGACAAATTCTCTTCGACTCCTGCAACCTCAACATTTACAACTCAGTCTGAGATACTTATTGGCTCCCCCCAAGAAATATCTAATTCAGAAGTTGAGCTCAATACGGAAATCATTGATAATCTTAGCATTGAATTACCGATATTAAATGATTCTAATGGTTTGAAACCAAATTAGCCACCAGAATTAACAGCATGCAAAGAGTACTAAAAAGAGAGTAATAAAGTCAACCAAACAAAGATTTTAATTCACAATCCCAGTTAAAATCACAATTATCTGAGGATAAACATTTTAGCATAGATCAGTATGCCCAATACTTAGATTTGTAATCGATAAATCACATGACACACCTCTACGGTATACTTAAGTTCTAATAATCATTATTTAATATATTAAGAAACAAATTCACAATTATTCTGTAAATTACAGATGATACCCTTATACTCAGACGAGGAAATTAATGTCACGATAACCAGCGAACCGAATGACGTTTTAGAAATAATAATTGGATTAATTGATGATTATTTTAAAGGATATTTGGATATAGACCAACTAACTGTTCTTCTGGTAAATCTTTAAGACCCCGAATCATCAAAATAGCATTAACACACGTAATTATACAGGTACGTATAATTCTAGTGAATTTCTAGTAAATAATTACATCCGAGTCTCACTCCACTCTTTAGATCACTTCAGTTCCTGCTCTCGGCGTCCCTAGGGTATAACCGATGTAAGCAGGTTGCCTTTCAAAAATAGAGAGCTTCTTTATCTTGCTAACCGAGTGAGAAAAAGGTCACCCGGACGTGACATAATTTTGGTGGCAGCGGTGGGATTGCCAAAGAGATTGATAAGAATCTTTACGAGTGAACAGAAGTCTCGGAAATTAATTCCTTTTTCTTTTTATATAATAAATTTAAATATATCAATTATTCAAAATGCCGCTAACGCGATCACAAAGTTCTAACGCCCCTTCTGAAACAATTGAACCTTTAACTCAAGCTGAACTAGAACTCCTTAATCAATTAACAGAAAAAGAGGAAACGTTCAAGGAACACACAAAGCAATCACAAGGAAAACGGGATGAATCAACGGTTTTACAACAAAATGTCGAACAAATTAAAGAGACTTCCGTTGGCCATAGTCAGCTCTGTATATCATACTTAACTTATACACTTTACGCGAACAAGTTTCCGCCCTGAGCGCCTTACCTGGGCAAATAGAAAAACTAAACCAACGTATTAGCAATATTCAACCTTCCCACTCAATTCCTAATCGACAAACTACTCGTCCTACTCAAGATCCTTCCCGCAGATCCAGTCCTGTAGACATGAATTCCCCTACTCGTCTTAAAGATGTCGTCGACTCTATTCCTAAATACGATAGACATAAAATTTCCGTTTTTTATTTTTGTAAAATGTGCGAGCGAGCCCTTGAATTAATCCCAGGATACCAAGAATACCATCTAGTACAATTAATAATAAATAAACTACAGGGACACGCTTATGCCGCAATAGAAGGAACGGAATACTCAACCGTTTTTGACTTAACTAGACGATTAAAAAGAGAATTTTCGGCTCCAACAAATCCGTAGATCAATACCGCGGTGAATTAGCTAATATTTATATGAAACATAACGAAAACATTTTTGATTACATTGAAAGAGTAAAAGAATTGCGTGCAGCAATAATCGACGGAGAAACTAATACCAACGGATACATTGATGAGATTACAAAAGATAATATTGAACATGCTGTTACTACCAGTTTTATTAATGGTCTTCCTTCCGAGCTCTTAATTCATGTTAAATTAGAACGATCATATACAATCGACGATGCTTTTATATCAGCGATACAACTTTCAAAAACTCTAGAAGCGGAAAATGCGCGCAAACGAACCATGTCGTCTTTTAGATCTAATACCTCTCCTAGAGCTGATTTTTCAAATAACCCTGGCCCCTCTCGACCCTTTACTAATTATCCACAACAATCTGCCCAACCTCAACCCTCGCGAAATTCCGCGACTCCCTGTATAAAACTTTATCCCGGGAAGACCTGGACCAAATTATCCAGTCGAAAAAATTTGTCGATACTGTAAAGCTCCTGGGCATCTTACGGACGAATGTCGTAAACTCGCATATAGACGATCCTTCGAAAATAATCCATCCACTTCACATTCTTTTAATAATAATAATAATAATAATATTAATATTCCGGGAAACTCTCAGAGCGTTCCGGTAATCAGCGGCGTCCGCCGGAACGACGTTCAACCGGGGCGCCCATCTCTTCCTCAAAACACACCAGTAACAATCGCCCTACCTCAAAGACCGACTCCCTCTCTATCGCCAATGTTGGAAGAATAGAGGAAAAAACAAGAATCAGTGCATTACCTTCCGTCATTCTTTCTTCCCCAGATTTAAAAGAAAAATGTTCCTTTATGATTGACTCAGGTTCCGGTGTTAATCTTATAAAAAAATGTTTTATCAATCAAGACGTAGTTTTAAACGACAAAGACGCCCTTCAAGGTATATCCCCTGAACCGATCTCTACCCTAGGATCTGTTATCCTGTATTTACTTGATTTACCTACTTTCTTTCACGTAGTTCCTGACACAGTCGGTTTCCTCACGATGGAATTTTAGGAAATATTTTCTTGAAGAAAAGAATGGCCAGTATAGATTACAAAAACAGACTTCTGCATTACGATAATTCTAGCATCCCCTTCGCGGAAATAAGTTATCTTCATATTGAAAAACGATCTATTTCACCTTTTTATGTTAATATCATTAATACTGAAAAACAATATGGATATATATCGCGTCTTACGCTAACCGAAAACGTTTATTTCGGAGAAGCAATCGTCGCGAACATTAACGGTAAAGCTTACCTACCGACCATTAACGCAACTGAGTATAATTATCATGTAGAGATCCCCTCTATCGAATTGCAAGATTTTGACTTCGTAGATACACTCAAAGGATCCACAATCCTAGGTAGTGTCGTTGAAACCCGAGGGAATGAAGCGACCAACGATCTTCATGTCAAAGAATACGATGAAGTTCCAAATCCCAATTCTTCTGAGGAGGATAATTTTAAAAATATCGCTGCAACCTTAGGGCATCCAGTGATCGATAATAATTCACTAAATCCTAAGGATAATTCAGATTATATCGACATGTCCCGAGGGACTCTAACGAGTTATAATCACTTTAATTCTTCTATTGATAATCCTTTATACTTTGAAGGAATCGAAAATAATAGAACTTCTATAAACTTCCTTAACGAGGAAATTCCTTGTGACCGTTCATCTGCTATTATGCAGCTCTTACGATTGGAACATTTATTACTCCGAGGAGTTAAATAATGTTAAATCATTAATTCTTAATCATTCCGATAGATTTCATCTCCCTGACGATAATTTCGGAGCTACTAACGCTACACAACATTCCATACCTACTACCGACGAAATTCCTATCCATACAAAACAATATCGATTTCCTCCTGTCCATAAGGACGAAATTAACAAACAAGTCAATGAGTTATTATCAGATGATTTAATTGAATATTCCACATCTCCTTATAACTTTCCTGTGTGGATAGTACCCAAAAAACCTGATTCTAAAGGCAACAAAAGATGGCGAATGGTCATCGATTATTATAGCCTCAACGAAAAAACCATAGGAGACGCGTATCCCCTTCCGAATATAACCGATATCCTCGATCAATTTGGATCTGCCAAATATTTTTCTGTTCTTGATTTAGCTTCCGGTTTTCACCAAATTTCTATGGCACCAAAAGACGCCCCGAAAACTGCATTCTCAACCCCGTACGGTCATTATCAATTTAAAAGAATACCATTCGGTTTAAAAAATGCTCCCGCGACATTTCAAAGATTAATGGATAATGTTCTTTCCGGATTACAAGGTAACGAACTATTTGTTTATATGGATGATATAGTAATCTACGCTAGATCATTAAAAGAACATGAAGTTAAGTTTAACAAGTTAATGCAAAGATTGAGAATCGCGAACTTAAAACTACAACCCGACAAATGCGAATTTTTACGCCACGAAGTAGCATATCTCGGTCATATAATCGGAGCCGACGGAGTCAAACCAGATCCGGACAAAATAAAATCAATAGCCGAATTTCCTACGCCTAAAACCGGGAAAAATATTAAGAAATTTTTAGGACTAGCCGGATATTATAGACGGTTTATTCCGCAATTTTCCAAGACTGCTAAACCGTTAACTGATTTATTAAAGAAAAATAATGCTTTTAATTGGCAACAACACCAAATCGAAGCATTTAACATTTTGAAATTCGCCTTATGTTCAGAACCGGTACTTCAATATCCCGATTTTACTAAGCCTTTTATTTTGACAACCGATGCATCCGAATATGCTATCGGAGGGGTACTTAGCCAAGGACAAATTGGAAAAGATCTACCTATCGCTTACACTTCCCGCGTGTTAAATACCGCGGAGCAAAATTATTCTACCATTGAAAAAGAATGTCTGGTAATAGTTTATTGTACTAATCACTTTCGACCATATTTATACGGCAAAAAATTCACAATCATCACCGATCACAAACCTTTAATCTGGCTTCATTCAATTAAAGATCCTTCCTCCAGATTGTGGAAATGGAGAACAAAATTAGCTGAATATAAGTACGAAATACAATATAAGAAAGGCAGTTTAAATAATAATGCAGATGCACTATCCAAACCCTCCTGCTGATTAAGTATTACCTATGCTTACCGCTAATAATCCTGATGAATCATCAAACAATGCGATATCTAATTATGAATGTGAACCTAGTACATCCGCTCCGAATAACGATGTAATAGATCCACCTACTGAATTTGCCCCGCTTAGATCATATCCAGATAATGAACCATCCATCGAACGAACCATAGAAGGATATCCTAGTGACGATGACGAGATCGATGATGATGAAAGGCTAGACGAAATTAGTAACCAATATGAAGAAATACTCGACCTTAATGAGGAACATCGAGATACAGATCTAATCATAATAACAGAAAGTCGCGATAGTCTACTGAAACAATCCGATACCCATGTAATTTTTATTCATGTAAACGGGACTCCTTTTGATAATGGCGCTAAAGAATATCAAAAGCTAATTTATTACCGAATTATGAAAATCTCACTTTCGAAAGAGTAAATAAAAACAGTTAAATCTAAAACTTTAATATCCATTCCCATAAGACTAAATAATCACTCGCTGCTAGAACCACAAATCTTAAAAAATTGCATGCGTTCTCTCCTAGACGCAATAATGGAAATGCAATTAGCTTCTTTCAGTATTAGTAAAACCGATCATTTCGACGATCTATCCTAGTACTACGTAATAAGCCAAATTCAAGAACACCTAAGAGAACTACCTATTCATGTTACCATTCTGTAAAAATTTAGTCCAAACTCCTCCTGCCGAACAACGTGAATTTCTCATAATTGAAAGTCACTCCTCCACTCACGGTGGCCATAAAGGTGTTGCTAAAACATACAATCGGTTAAGACCCCATTATTATTGGAACACCATGAAAAAGGATATACAAACCTTTATTAAAAAATGTCGTCAATGTCAATTGAAAAAACTAACGCGAATTAAAACAAAGCAACCCATGGTAATCACAGATACGCCTGGCGCCGCATTTGATAAATTTTCTCTCGATATTGTGGGTCCTCTTCCTATTACAAGCACTGGAAACCAATATATATTAACTATGCAAGACTTATTAACTAAATATTCCATAGCTGTTCCTTTAAGAGACGCCACTTCCTTATCCATAGCCGATGCGCTTACCAAAAATTTTTTCTGTATATACGGTGCTCCTAAGGCCATCCTTACCGATCAAGGCACTATTTTCCTTTCCGCCTTAATACGAAATTTAACTAAAAAATTCAATATTCAACATTTTAAAACCACTGCTTATCGTCCTCAATCCAATGGCTCTATTGAAAGATCACATCACGTATTAATTGAATATTTAAAGACTCAAGTTCAAAAAGAAAGAGATTGGGATAATTATATTAATATGGCAATGTTCTCGTATAATACTAGTGTTCACGAAGGTACGAAATTTCCGCCTTATGAATTAATTTTTGGGCGAATAGCACGATTGCCTTCTGCTCACACAACAATAGATGGAAATTTAGAAATCACTTATGTAGATTATTTACTCGATTTATTCAATAGAATTAATGATTTACAAGAAGAAGCGCGCAAAAATCTTATAAATTCTAAAGAAAAAAAGCAAACGTTATTATGATCGATGGACTAATCCACAACATTTCCAGGTAGGATCACACGTATTTTTATTAAAGAAACCCGCGAAAGGAAAATTTTCCGATCAGTATACAGGTCCTCACGAAATTATAGAACTCTTATCCGTGCAACATCAAAATTTTAGTAAAAAACAAACTCCGAATCGTACATTTAACAAGTTAAAACTTGCTCACGTTGAACCAGGTTGAAAATAATATATACATTACCTTTGGTTACAGATGTATTGGCATCGCCAGCGAATTATTATTCCAGAACACGCAGTATCATCGCCATCCTTAACAGCACATCATCTGCGCTTCGCTTACTGCGCTAAGCTCAAGGGCTATCTTAAGAAAGACCGTCATGGTCTTTTTTGCCGATATTGCTATTTCAGCCTACCTCAGAAATTATATCGTGGTCGCAGGTTCTTCTATGCCCCAGCATACTATCATTTTGTTTCAGATGGTTTACGACAACCGAAGGTCTCATGCCAACGTTGTAAAGACCCCGTTTTAATCTTAAGACCCTTGCACGAATGTAACGATTGCGCTCGAGAACTTTTACGATTTTAAACTGAAGAAGAAGAGAGAGAAGTAGACATTAACAGCTACAGTGACCCTCTAACGCTGTACATTAGTGGCAACTACGTAGATCTCTCCCGGCTCAGTTAATACGTAAACAACGTTACCTTATTATTTTCCACTAACCGTACGCTTTATTACTTTAAAATCTTATTAATAAATATATCGTACTATTCTGTCAAGTAATTTAGTACAATATTACACTATAATATAACATTAATAACTAACCCTAAACCTACCAAGATATATATATTAAATATAACCTTGAATAATTAATTATAAATAATAGATGAGTTATCTAGTCATCCGATGAAAATAGAATTAGGAAGCAAAGTATATGAATAATGATAATTTAATGCGTATTTCTATTTATAATCTAAAAATGTGCATATCAAAAAATTATAAATACGAACCACATCCTCTGTTAAGAACATTACCGAATTTATACGATATAAGATGTTTACGGATGCTAAATTACGAAAGAAAAGGAAAAAATGATAGGATCTGCATTGAGTGCTATGAACGCAAAAAACCAAAAAATTATGAATTAATAACAAGACACGGATTGATGGACGGCAGATTAGATCTGCGTACTTGTCGATGCGGAAACAAAATAATACGCGTACGTTCGATTCTGCGATGCGATAGATGTTTCAGTGCTTATCTGCGGTTTATTACTCACTATAGAGAACACTACTCTTATGAAATTGCCTTCCTAACGATAGATGTTATTTCTTCAATAATTACGAGCCTTTCTATATATGATGAAGACGGATTAGAAATCGAAATCCATCTCGAATGAAAATATTCCTAACATCTGTAAAATATAATTACTCTTATAATTATTATTCCTACTAATACTTTAATATTTCGTTAAGTTCATGACACTAACAATAAGTTACAGTTAAGTTACGTTAACTAACTTGTGTTCATAATTCTTAAATAATATATATTATATTAATTTAATAATAAGAGAAATTCGTTAATTGATAACCCACGAGCGCCTCGTATAATTACGATTACTAGAATGTATATGTATACTCCTTTATACCAGATAACTATTAATAGAATACTATAATATATATATAGAAAGAAAAAATAAAAAAAAACAATAGAAAAGCAAAGGAATACATGATATTAAACGACCATTGTAATGTTCATCGCTTGAATACGCCTTGGGAGGCGGAGACTTATGCGTATAGGTCCGCACCCAGTGACGCCATAGTTGAGGCTCGAGCAATAGAAGAGACAACTCACACAAGCAAGAACCGTGAACTCACTCGGCGCTTCGGTTAGTCTCAGGAAGAAAAGGACAGACACCCTGTTCTGTCCCCTTCCTACCTATCCAGCAATGCAAACGACGGTCAATGCCGCTCGCTTTTCGATACATATGACTGATACAATTTTAATTAAATACTTTTGATTCAGTTAATGTTGCTAGAATAAACTTTAGTATATGTCAATTAATAAATAGTATTTAAAATAAAAAAAAGATATCACGTTTAAGCTACGAATAGTTATAAAAACGAATATGATATAATACAAGATATTCCTTATCAATATATTATTGTTCATAGTGTTTTGCTTTTTATAAACATTACCTTAGTTTAGGCTAAATTTTATACTAAAAATTAAGGATGCTTCAATAATATTCATTATCTCGTGTATGAATATTCACATACATATATATATATATATCTAAAATATGTGTAAAATATAAAAGAGGAAAGCAATATAAGGCTAGTGCATATACCATAAGATAGAATATATATATATATTAATAATGTGGTGCTATCCTAACGCAATGCAACAATAACGCAACGGTAATAGTAATTAAGACACAGGGTAGAGTCACGCAGCAAGTCACGCGCAGAAACGGCAAAGCACCACTTTCTCTCTTCTCGTTCCTTCCCGTTCCCCTCCTTCTCTTGTTACCACTCCCGTTTCCTCCTCTATCATCTCTCCTTCTTTCATCTCGCTCTTAATCTTGTTCCCGAGCAATTCGATATTGCTTACTGAATATACAGGGTGACCCATTTTAACTTAGGCAGCCAAATAACTCGAAAAATAAGCACACTACGAAAAAATGTTTAGAATCAAAATTTCGTCATTTCGAGGGGGACGTACAATGACGTTAAAATGAGCCCCCCCACCCCTCCCCCTGGGCGGTGAGGGGGGGCAAGTTTGAAATCTTAAATAGGAACCCCTATTTTTTATTGCATATTCGGAATCTTTGGCTAAAAACACATACAATTTGTCTGAAACATTTTTCTCGATTCATGATAGATGGCGCTGTAATCGACGAAATTCAATTTCTTCGATTTCTCTTACTGAGAACCCATGCTTACGATTCTGCAATAAATTAACAATAAAAATACCACGTTTTCATTGTTAATACTCGAAATTAGTCTTAAAACAAACTTCTCATTATTTTTTATTACTCATTAATTACTTCTCAAGAAACTGCTTTTAGCGTAACCTGCCCTTTAGGCAACTTGAATGGTCCAAAGTACCGAGACATTTTGGACTTTCCATCTGATGGAGTTCCTCTAAGTATCCCTCCAAAATTTTGTCCATTTAGTGCCAAAGTCACAAGTGTTTATGTATTTTTTTAACATTTGTACTCTGATAAAATTTTGGTAAAATGGCAAATTATACGCCTACAGAAGTAGTCGATATTCTTATAACCTTTGGCGAATGTGGTAGAAATTACAGACTTACTGCCCGTACTTATGCGGAGCGATTCCCAAATCGCCGCCATCCTACTGATCAACAAATTATAAACATTGAAAGGAGATCTCGTAATAATCCACTTCATCGCGAAAGGCGAAGGAATAGACTTCATAATAATAATGACCCTAGATTGCTCGCAGTTTTGGCTATGGTTCATCAAAATCCCCATATTAGTACCCGTCAAATAGAACGAGAACTGGGAATCCCTCAAACTACGGCACATAGATTGTTACGATCAGTCAATTACCATCCGTATCATATTACTCTGGTACAGGAATTAAGTGAGGCCGACTACGTACTCAGAGTACAATTTTGTAGATGGGCTCTTGAGATGCTAGATCAGAATCCAGATTTTTTTAGTAATGTTTGTTTCAGTGATGAAGCAACATTCATCAGCAATGGTAGTCTCAATAGGCATAATTGCCACTATTGGTCACCAAAAAATCCACATTGGTATCGTGAGGTGCTTAATCAACATCGTTGGAGTTTATATGTATGGGTAGGCATTTGCAATGGCCAAGTCATTGGACCTCATTTTTTTTGAACGTCCAATTAATAGTCCAATGTATTTAGAATTCCTCGAAAATGATTTGCCAGCATACCTAGAGAATGTTCCCCTTGCAGTTAGACTAAATTTATGGTATCAACAAGATGGTGCTCCTGCTCATTATGCTCGTATTGTACGGATGTTTTTGAATCAAAGGTTCCCAAATCGGTGGATAGGGCGGGGTGGACCAGTTCTGTGGCCTCCGAGATCACCGGATTTGAACCCCCTTGATTTCTTTTTATGTGGATACGTTAAAGATGCAGTGTATAGTAAAGCTCCAACGACAAGATTGAATATGATGGAAAGAATAAGAAGAGCTTGTGAAGCTATAACTCCTTTAATGCTAGAAAATGTACAACGTAACTTTCGCTGTCGATTACTGTTATCCTTAGAAAATAATGGTGCACACTTTGAGCATCTCCTCCATGCGGAGAGAGCTGATAACAATGCAATCTTGCCTTAACTGGTTGGGTGACCACACGACCTTGCCTTCACTGGCTGGGTCACTACTTGATCTTGCCTTAACTGGTTGGGTCACCACACGACCTTGCCTTCACTGGCTGGGTCACTACTTGACCTTGCCTTAACTGGTTGGGTCACCACATGACCTTGCCTTCACTGGCTGGGTCACTACTTGATCTTGCCTTAACTGGTTGGGTCACCACACGACCTTGCCTTCACTGGCTGGGTCACTACTTGACCTTGCCTTAACTGGTTGGGTCACCACACGACCTTGCCTTCACTGGCTGGGTCACTACTTGACCTTGCCTTAACTGGTTGGGTCACCACACGACCTTGCCTTCACTGGCTGGATCACCACACGACCTTGCCTTCACTGGCTGGATCACCACACGACCTTGCCTTCACTGGCTGGGTTACCACACGTTCAAGCACCCCGAATTGTGAGAGGCGAGGGGACTCACGTTAATCAAGCACCCCGAAGGGAACAGAAAACTGCTACGTCCACGACGTTGTTCCTGGGTTACGCTAAAAGCAGTTTCTTGAGAAGTAATTAATGAGTAATAAAAAATAATGAGAAGTTTGTTTTAAGACTAATTTCGAGTATTAACAATGAAAACGTGGTATTTTTATTGTTAATTTATTGCAGAATCGTAAGCATGGGTTCTCAGTAAGAGAAATCGAAGAAATTGAATTTCGTCGATTACAGCGCCATCTATCATGAATCGAGAAAAATGTTTCAGACAAATTGTATGTGATTTTAGCCAAAGATTCAGAATATGCAATAAAAATAGGGGTTCCTATTTAAGATTTCAAACTTGCCCCCCTCACCGCCCAGGGGGAGGGGTGGGGGGGCTCATTTTAACGTCATTGTACGTCCCCCTCGAAATGACGAAATTTTGATTCTAAACATTTTTTCGTAGTGTGCTTATTTTTCGAGTTATTTGGCTGCCTAAGTTAAAATGGGTCACCCTTTATATATAATAATCTTACGCGATTAATATTTCCTTTTAAGTCATTTATTCGTATAAAAGAACAAATGCAAGTGGCGTGTAGATGGTTAATGTGAAAGCTGAGAAATATATATGTAGAAGGGAAGAAAAATAATATATATATATAAAACTAAAACGCCAATCGACGAGAAACTAATATATATACATATGTAGAGTAACGATTTACCCTGAAACAAAAATCGGACAACCCTGAAACAAAAATCGTACGAATTTTATTAATACAATTTCTTTTTCTTAATTATAAACCCATAAAGAGACTCACTCTTAAGCCGCTTCATAAGTGGTACTCCGTTGTGTC
Source organism: Lasius fuliginosus (assembly GCA_949152495.1). Taxonomy (NCBI): domain Eukaryota; kingdom Metazoa; phylum Arthropoda; class Insecta; order Hymenoptera; family Formicidae; genus Lasius; species Lasius fuliginosus. The sequence continues at coordinate 453,861 of OX424447.1, read as the reverse complement.
CGTCACGTCCGGACAATTAAGATTGTTTGGTCTATTTTGGGTCAAATCATTTAAGAAATTTACCCGGGATTAGACCTCGTTTGTGGGTTTATGTTTAATTATTTAATCCTCAGCCCCGAATAAATAACGGATTTTATATGTTTTGCGACGAGGATCGGTTTTCTTTATCGTTTTCCAATGGGGATGGTTGATCTCAAAATGGATTGGAATTAATTTATATTCTATTTTTTTAGGAGTTGGATTAGATTTTAGAGTATGGAGTTTTAGATAGAGAGGTAAAGGATCTTGATTTTTAATGATAGCTTCCTTAATTTGAAACGTAATCCTCTTAATTTGAACACGTTTGCCTGCTTTTTTGGGCATCTAATAAAAATTGAGAATCATTAGAATTTGAATTAAGACTGTTTAATCATAATCGCCACACTATTGTCAGGGACTTATGACGATTTTCGCCATGCTCTTCGACAGCGCCAATCTTAGTCAAAGTTCAAATTTATAATAATAATAATAATGTTGTTGCCATACTTATTGACAGCGACAACTTTTATTGGAATTCTGATAATTAAAAGGACTACGTCTCTTTCCAGATTAATTTGAAATACCTTTATTAGATTTTAAACACAAGTTTATATTTTCTGATTTATAACAATTAACTGAAGACTAATGTCTAAAGACTAAGACTATCCTGATTGCCTCTCTTATTTATACCAAGCGACAAGAATCCCCGCGCAGGTTCCCGCCCTTGTTTCTTAAAGAATTTTTAAGGTGGTAGGTCATTCTTGTCCACGGTGAAATATAATCAATGAAATATAATAGTGAATCAATATCCTTATCAACTGCCCACCTACATCGACTCGTGTCAGTCACTACATGGATCCGTATCGATCCATCTGTTACTGCCCATATTAATTTATCAATTAATTTATTTAATTTTATGTGGACGTCACACCTTCCCCCTTTAAGTCATACATTGTGAAATATTACACAATGTATGAAGTAGTATAAAAAAAAAACGTTATAATAGTAGTAGTATATACGTAGAAATAAGTATTATGTAGAGATTATACAGGTTACATACATAGTTTCTTACCAACGTCTTACTACTAATAGTTCACTAGTTGTAATTAAGATAGATTTATTTATTAAAAATTTTTCAATATAATCTCTACATCTATGTGCCCAACAACTTATTATTAATAATTCTTTATTACAACCAGCGCAATTAACCAGCGCAGTTAACCTATTGTCAATATTTCTTCTCATACATATTGAGTGGCAATTAATGTGTCTTTTAAAGATTTCGGGTTCACTTAATTCTAAATAACATTCTTCACAAAGACGTCGTTTTGGATACGTCCTTTCTACAAAAACGATTCTATTATCTTCACGATTGGTAAGGCATAAGCATCTCATTAGTGCGCTGTATGTTTCCCAGTAATCCTCAGGACATACTCCATCTATTGGTCCATAGAATTCATTTAGATGATTCTCCGCTATTTCTTTTGCAGGCCGCATTTCTTAAAAGTATTACATATTATTAATAATCGAGGGTATTATATAATATTATAATCGAGGATATAGAGAATCATTGCGGATAGGATCGTTCTTTCTTTCATTTTCGATAATGGAATTTGGATAATATATCTGTGATGTATTTATGTTTTCTTGTGTATGTAATGTTTCTTGATTTGTTTTAATTTGATTAGTTGATTCTTTTTCCTCTTTATTTTCTTCTTTTTCTCTCTTATTTTCTTCTTTTTATTGATTTGATCCTTTTGCCAGATGTAATAATAGATTTGTTATTGAATCCCATAAGGCTCCTATTAAGTGGATTGACCATCCATATATTGTATGTAGTGCATAACCATGTATTATTGTATCAATTATTAATTTTATAATTCTGATGCAAAAATATGCTCCAATCATTCCTGCGCTTGCATTTCCAAAAGATATAAATGTTCCCCAAATTCTTCTCCAAGTATTTTCTGTAATTTTTTGTAATGAATTTTCATCTAGCAGATGTGAAAGAGATATTCCTTGCGAAATTATTGGTTCTCCTTTTACTCCTCGGGCCATGATATTTAAGATTCCATTTTTCTCTGCTGGAAACATAATGTGATCTCTTAAATTTTCAAGATCACTACTGCTGTATATTCCGCTTGCCGCCAATGATCCTGGATCATTGTAGTGCCATGTAGGTTTTGTCATTGGTGCTAACGTTAATGGAGGTATACTTAATTCTGGAATTGGGGTTATTTTGTACCACTCATTATTTAAATGGTACGGAATTTAAATGATACGGATTGGCGGAATTACCCTATTACAGGTAATTTGTACTCCTGTTTTGAAAAGAATGTGTGTACGAGGTGCTAGGAAATGTTTCATTCCCTTTTAATACTGGTAATTGCTGATAACATTCTTTTTCATGTCGAATTTTTACTTCCACTGCAGTGCATTTTATTATGTGAACAACTTCTCCAGAAATTACCGCCATATATCCAGGTCCCCTCATGATTTGGTAAGCAAATTCATCTGGAGAGTGTATGGCTATGCTTAGAGCATTCTTCATTACTTTTCTTTCCATCTCACATCGTTGTTTTAATATGTCTCTGTATAATTGATTCATTTGTGTTCGTATGTGTTTTTCTACATAAACGAATTTTGAGTTTACATATATCTAAATTTTCGACTGATAACCTCCGTTTTGGAATAAAAGTTTCTCCTTCTTTTATTTCTAAAATTAAAAGTTTAGGATGTTCTGTCTTTACTAATATGTATCCGCAAAGATGCTCTTCTCCTGTTTTTGAAAGCGCAAATGTTATATCTTGTGTTGATAATGAATAAATGATTTGTATTTTTTTATTTTCATTATTAATCATTTTTGTTGCATATCCTTCATATAATATATCATAATGATTAAATTTACAATAATCATTTGGTAATCTGTCCCAGTAAGAATTTTTTCCTTCGCTATCAATACAATCACTATCAGAGTATTTGCATACTGTTCCTGAATTTAGATGAATTTGATTTGTTTCTAAATTTATTGGAGCCTGATAATTATTTAAACTTATTGTTATTATTCCTTGAACAACAACATTTTGCCATGTTCCATAAGGATCTGAATATTGTGCTCCTGAACATTTTCCGTCTATTGTTAATGATCCCGCAAAAATAATTGGTCTTGATATCGTATAATTTACTTTGAGTCCATGAATTATATTATTAATATCAACAAAGAATGTTTTAGTTTGATGCATATTTTTACATTGATCCAACGTTATTTCAATTATATATTGCGCTTGCGCATTTAATACAGTTGATATGTGTGAGTGCATTCCACAATAATATATCGTTCTCAGTACAGAGATTTTACATTGTATTACATTAATTGATTCAAATTTCGACAATTGTAATAATTGGATATATGTTTTCTTCACTTCTGGTTCAATTAATGGTATATTACATTCTTCTACATCAAGTAAAGACATTGTTGTCGTGTTGAGATTAGATGTTCCGCAATCAAAGCCGATGATTCCATTTATTCCTTGTATTAAAATATTCCAGTTTATTATGAACCAGATTATAGTTTTCATCTATTAAATATAAATTAAAATTAATTCTTATGTATATATGCTTATATATATTTATATATATATAATGTGTATATATATATATATATATTTTGAAGATTGAATATGTTGCGCGGTACAAATCCAATCTTTATTTATTTTTTTATCACCTTTATTTTTCGAATTTTGTTTGGATGTACAATTCTTAATTTTCCTTTATAAAATAACTTGATATTTCCATTAGGCAAGATATCTGTTATAATATCTGTTATAATATGTGGTCCAGAATATTGATCTCCCAATTTTCCCTTTTTTGGTTCACAAAGAAGAAAAACTTGATCATTTATTTGAAATTCTTCAGGGTTAATTTTTTGATCATAATAATGTTTTGATTTAATTTTTGATGCTATTAAGCATTCTCGTGCCAATTCTTGTAAAGTATAAATTTTTTTCATTAATTCTTGTAAATAATCATCATATGTTTTTTCTTTATCTATTTTATTATTAAATTCACTAGATGGTTGTCTAGCAATTTTCCCAAATACCAATTCATAAGGTGTATAACCTGTAGATTCATGAGTACTAGTATTGTATGAAAATGTTGCATATTCTAATAATTCATCCCATTCTGCGAATTTATTTACGTATTGTTTCAAATATTCAACTAACACTAAATGTGATCGTTCTAAAGCTCCATTAGCTTGTGGATAAAAAGCTGTAGTTCGATATTGTTTGATAAATTGTTTTGCAAATCTTTTCATTAAATTACTCATAAAATTAGTACCCTGATCAGTTAATATGGCTCTAGGAGCTCCAAATATACAAATAAAATATTTTAATAATGCGTCAGCTATACTTACAGTAGTAGTAGATTTTAAAGGTATGGCAAGAGAAAATTTGGTTAGGTGATCTTGAATTGTTAATATATGGGAATGTCCTTTTAAGGTTTGAGGTAGTGGTCCTACTATATCCATGGATACTTTTTCAAACGCAGAATATGGTGTGTCAGTTATTAACATAGGTTGTTTAGTTTTGATTCTGACTAATTTTTTAGTTTGACAAGGTAAACATTGTCTTATAAAATTTTGAATATCAATTTTAAGGTTTTCCCAATAGAAATTTTGTCTGATTCTATTATAAGTTTTTGTAATTCCTTTATGTTCCCCGAAAGTTGAACAATGATTTTCTTCTATAATATTTTTTCTTTTCTCAACTTCTGGAATTTTAACTAATCCATGACAAATTATTATTTTTATTCGAAATTCTTTAATTGACTCTCTGATATGATTAAAAATTTCTTCCCATTTATAATTATCTATTTCTTGAGTTTTTGATACATTTAATATTTTAATTGGATTTTCTGTAATTGTTTCTCTTAATTTAACTGATAAATTTTGTAATGTTTTCTTTTCTAATTTTTCTTCAATACTATTTTTACAAATAAAAATAAAATGAAATTTATTCCCTCTTTTAATTATTACAAAATTTCCTAGTTTAGCATTTTTAATTTGTGGTACTAAATTTCGACTTTTTAATTCTTTTGCCCCATTGTCACATGGTTTTCCATCTGCAGTCAAGAAATATAAATAATTACCCTTTCTCAAAAAAATTTTATCACGACTATTTATTATACTATGTTTTTGTGTTCTTGTAATTATTTGTTTTTTACTTGATTTATCTATTTCATCTATATTAATTTCGTTAAATGTTTCATCAATCTCTTTATCAGAATCGTTTTCACTATCTTCTTCTTTTTCTGAATTTTCATACTCCTCCTCCTCATTGTCCTCATTGAGATCGTTGTTTGATTCGTCATTTGATGTTTCTTCAATTCTGCAACTTTCATTTCTTTCATTATTATCCATGTCTCCTGTCAAATTTTCAAGTACCTGTAAAAGGCTGGATGGTATAGTTATTGATTGATTTATGAAAGTTTCATTATTTGAATTATTTCCTACTTCTGGATTCGAAGGTGCATTATTATTATTTTCAGTATTATTTTCTGAATTTTCTAATATATTTTCATAAGATAAATATTCTGTTTCATCTTCATTTATAATTGGACAATTATGTATTTCTGCCTCAATTACATGTTCAGTAAATAATGGTTCTTTTAATTCTTTTCTTGTAAAGGGTATACTTTCCCCTTCTGATTTATTTGTATTACGCGTTTGAATTCCTGAAATTTCCGGTTCTGATTCTTCTGTCATTGTTCCTCGACGTGGTGATACTGGCAAAGATCTGGGGTTTGCATTTCTTTGTCTTGCTTCTTCGTCTTCCGGGCATTCCTCAATTTCATTATATAAAGGATGAATTGGATATATATTTGTTGTAGGATTTCGTGATAAAGCATCAGCATTGGCGTTAATTTTTCCCGATTTATAAATTATTTCATAATCATACTCTGCTAATTTAATTCTCCATCTTGCTAATCGTGAAGTTGGATCCTTTAATTTATGAAGCCAGGTTAATGGTTTATGATCTGTTACTAAAATAAATTTATTTCCATAAATATATGGACGGAAATGTTGTACAGCATAAACTATCGCTAATAATTCTTTTTCTATTGTTGAATAATTTTTCTCGGCGTCGTTTAATACTCGCGAAGCATAACTTATTGGATGATCTTTCCCAATTTATCCTTGACTTAAAATTGCACCGATTGCTGTTCCCGATGCGTCTGTTGTTAAAAGAAATGGTTTCGTAAAATCCGGATATTGCAATATTGGTTCCTCACAAAGTGCATTTTTTAATGTATCAAACGCGTCTTGCTCTTTATCTTCCCATTTAAATTCAACTTCTTTTTTTAATAAATTAGTTAATGGTTTAGCTATCTTTGAAAACCCTTTCAAAAATCTACGATAATATCCCGCCAGTCCTAGAAATTGTTTCACATTTTTCGGGTTTTTAGGTTTTGGAAAATTTTCTACCGCTTCAATCTTTTTAGGATCTGGCCGAACGCCATCTTCTCCTATTATATGTCTCAAATATGTAACTTTTTTTCTCAAAAATTCACTTATCTGGTTGCAACTTTAGATTTGCTTCCCGTAATCTTGCAATTAATTTTTCAAATTTAATTTCATGCTCCGTGTTCCGTCTTATTCTAACTATCTGAAAGGGCGCCTGTTAATCACGTGTTTCGTGCGTGATTTCGCGCCGCTGTGTAGCTGTCGCGGATCCAGGATCAATTCGATAATCCTGGCGCCACCCTTGCTCGGTATTCCGAACCGCAAGCGCCCCGCCCCGCGCCGGATGTCGTTAGCCTAGTATTTCGCGCATGATCCTGTCGATTAGCCAATATCGCGGTCGATTGATCGCGCTGGCAATCAATCATTGGCCGATAAGAATTCGCGAGCGCAGACTTCCGCCTTCTTCCCGTGACGAGCGCACACATTCTTCGAGAGTCTTACCGCAGCAAGAAGCACGTGTGAGCGCTAGCAAATTTCGCAAAGTCGTCTTTCGGTAAAATCTCCGTCAATAGTTACCGGGCTTCGCTCAAAGTGACGAACATCGTCTCGCATCGTTGTCGCATCCTTAGACATTAAGATAAGTCAGCAACGCGCGAGACTTAGCAATTTGATTCTGTGCCGGTTAACGACAAGTGCAAAACGGCGCAGCTCTGGCCGCAAGAATCAACTCGACCCTCGACCGAAGCTGAATATTCGCGAGATCTGTTTACGGAGTTACACGCGGTGCTCCGCTACTTATTGTTATCATTTAATTTAATCAAGGTGTCGTGCTATTCACGTGCGGCCTTTTCAATCGCAGTCGTTCGCAAGGAACATTCTCGCCATTGTCGTGCTCACACGTGGCCCGTTACCACTCTGTACATTTATGTTATTGACATTGTCGAGAATAAACTCTGTGTCGTCTAAACCACAGTGCCGAATTTAATCATTCACCTGTCCGCGCGCCGTCTCCCAATCGGGAGAGAATCTGCCGCATTTTCACACACTCCGTAAGTGAACTAGCATATAATACGATATCATCTAAGTACACAAAAATTTCATTCTCTTGCATTCCGTTTAGTATTAAATCCATTAATCTTTGGAATGTTGCTGGTGCGTTTTTTAAACCAGAAGGCATACGATCAAATTCATAATGCCCATGAGGTGTTGAAAAGGCTGTTTTATGACTATCTTCCGAATGCATTTTTATCTGATGGAACCCTGAAGCAAGGTCAAATACTGAGAAATATTTCGCACCGCCCAGCTGATCGAGTATTTCTGTTATGTTTGGAAGTGGATACGCGTCACCTACTGTCTTATCATTTAGGTCACGGAAATCCAACACCATTCTCCATCTCTTATTCCCCTTCGAGTCCGCTTTCTTTGGTACTATCCACACAGGTGTGTTATACGGAGATTTTGATGGTTTAATAATATCTTGACTTAACAATTCATTTACTTGTTTATTTATCTCTTCCTTATGAATTGTTGGAAATCGGTATTGTCGTGTGTATATGTATGTATTGGTGTTTCATCTGTTGTAATTATTCGATGTTGTAGTACGTTTGTATATTCGAGATTCTCTCCCGCTAAATGAAAGCAATCACTTCCTTTCTCAATTAGTCTCTCAACATGAATTCTTTCTTCATTATTTAAATGCTTTAACCGTAATGCATCAATTATTTTATTTTTTCGATCAATTTGTAAATTCAAGTTTGATTCTGAATTTATTGATTCAGTTTTTATAATTTGATTTGCCTTAATATTTAAAACTGAATTGAGTTCTAAATTATTATTAGAGTTTGAATTTGAGCTTGAATTTGAATTAGAGTTTTGATTTTGATCTGAATTTATTTCAGATAATGATTTTGAGTTTGGATTTTATTTCTGAATTTGATTTTTATTTGTTTCAAAATCGTAAATTTTGATATTAGGAATATATACTTCGTGATCTTCTTCATTTGTATTGAATACTTGTAAATATGCTTTTCCATTCCGAACAGTTACTAAAGCGTTTCTTAAATAAATTCCTTTAATTACATTTAATTGTGGAACATATCCTTCTTTTATTTCAGAATTAATGACATTTATATGTATTTGAGATATACTTCTACCGGGTATAATTATTGTTTCATCTAAATTTTCTTTTGGTTCAAAAAATATTTTAATATCTTTCCATTCTGGACAATTTTGTTGGTAATTTACATTTACTTGAAATTGTTTGAAAAAATCTGAACCAAGAATACCGTTTTGTGGAATTGGAAAATTGTCTTCAACCAAATGAAAACCGACTGGACATCCTAAGATATCTATCTGTGCCAGCCCTAAGGTGGTCACATGATGCGCCGTGATTCCACTCAATTTCAATATTTCATTTCTATCCACTACAGTTTCTGGCGATAGAGAGTTTGATTTAATTATATTTGGCCCTGATCCACTGTCTACCAAAAACTCTAATTTTCCTTTAAAATCTGAACTGTCTATTTTTACTGTCGGAACTTCTTCTATATGAGCTATATTTACTTTTCTAAATTTTATTCCGTCTCCGCAGAAATTATCCGTGTGGGGCGTGAATTTGTTTTTCCCGGGGTCGCCCCTGTTCTCTCGGGAGTCTCCCCGTTTCCCTGTGTTAGTGAATTTTGTCGAAGATTATTGTTATATATTCTTTTTCTACATTCCTCAATAGTATGACCAAATTTTTTACAATAACGACATGTATTTCCCATATTATTTTGATTTTGTTGAAATTTTGGAGATGTATTATTAAAATTATTATTGTTATTGTTATTATTTGATGATGAGCTGGGATTGAATCGTGAATAATTTTGATTTTTATTTCCTTGAAATTTATTATTATTTATTAATCTGCATCGATCGGCCGTATGACCCTTCTTTTTGCAATATTGACAGCTAACAATTTCTCCCCCAATATGCCGTACTGAACTTTGTTTCTCTTTACTCGGTTCTTTTTCTGTAAGGACTACGCGTCTAATCATATTTACGGTTTCTAATTCTTTTTCAGCGTCAATTGCTCGACATTCTATTTTTTCAAATGTTCCTTCTTTTGATATTATAATTTCTCTGTTTAATCCGCGTAAGAAACTAGTTTTTAAATGTTCATTTATTGTTTTTCGAAATTCTTCACTTATTTGCCCGGTTTCCCTTTTCTGTGCGTCAAGTATTCGTTTCCCTAATTCTCGAATCCGATTCGCGTATGTTGCTACCTTTTCATCTTTCTTTTGACAAATATAGGCTAATTTTCCCTGGGCTTCATAAACTGTTTCTCTAGGACCGTATTTTGTTCTTAAAAATTCTACTAATGCTTGCATATTATTGAACGTATTACCAAGTATTGATTTATGCGCGTCTCCTTTTAATTTATTTCGTATTGCTCGGACTAAATTTGTTTCTTGCGTCGGTGCAACCATGCTGAGTGCTTCCTCACACCCCTCAACAAAATATACAAAAGGAATGTTTTCCCCGTCAAAATTTGGTACTGCTTCTAATGCGTCTCTTAAAGAAAAATGTAATAAATTACCTAATGTTCCTTCCGTTACTACAGACATTCCTGTTTGTGGTTGTTGTTGTTGTTGTTGAAATTGAGATTGAGGTTGAGATTGTTGCTGTTGAAATTGTTGTATTACTCTTTGTTGTTCTTGAACTATCCTTCTTAATTGGTTGATGTCGGCTTCCCCTGAGGTACCTTCCACTGGTTCAGGTGGAGGGGTACGATCCACACGACCCATTGTATTCTTTTTATTCCCTATCACTTTCTTTGTTCTCTTATCACCGTTCACAGATATTATTATTATTTATTATTTTATTATTTATTATTATTTTTTTTTAACCGCACAAACTTTTGTATCCCACCGCTGTCACTAAAATTATGTCACGTCCGGACAATTAAGATTGTTTGGTCTATTTTGGGTCAAATCATTTAAGAAATTTACCCGGGATTAGACCTCGTTTGTGGGTTTATGTTTAATTATTTAATCCTCAGCCCCGAATAAATAACGGATTTTATATGTTTTGCGATGAGGATCGGTTTTCTTTATCGTTTTGCAATGGGGATGGTTGATCTCAAAATGGATTGGAATTAATTTATATTCTATTTTTTTAGGAGTTGGATTAGATTTTAGAGTATGGAGTTTTAGATAGAGAGGTAAAGGATCTTGATTTTTAATAATAGCTTCCTTAATTTGAAACGTAATCCTCTTAATTTGAACACGTTTGCCTGCTTTTTTGGGCATCTAATAAAAATTGAGAATCATTAGAATTTGAATTAAGACTGTTTAATTATAATCGCCACACTATTGTCAGGGACTTATGACGATTTTCGCCATGCTCTTCGACAGCGCCAATCTTAGTCAAAGTTCAAATTTATAATAATAATAATAATGTTGTTGCCATACTTATTGACAGCGACAACTTTTATTGGAATTCTGATAATTAAAAGGACTACGTCTCTTTCCAGATTAATTTGAAATACCTTTATTAGATTTTAAACACAAGTTTATATTTTCTGATTTATAACAATTAACTGAAGACTAATGTCTAAAGACTAAGACTATCCTGATTGCCTCTCTTATTTATACCAAGCGACAAGAATCCCCGCGCAGGTTCCCGCCCTTGTTTCTTAAAGAATTTTTAAGATGGGAGGTCATTCTTGTCCACGGTGAAATATAATCAATGAAATATAATAGTGAATCAATATCCTTATCAACTGCCCACCTACATCGACTCGTGTCAGTCACTACATGGATCCGTATCGATCCATCTGTTACTGCCCATATTAATTTATCAATTAATTTATTTAATTTTATGTGGACGTCACAGTTGTCACTCTCGGGGGACCGAGACTCTTCTTCCACGCGACCTTGTAGCGAGAGTGGTTCTTCCTCGACCATGCTGATATCCTCTGGAGTTTCCCACGACTCGCTTCGGCAATCGGCATCGTAGGGATCGTAGGGATATCGGATTTTATTCCATCCCGAATAAAATCCGTAAATCAAAGATGTCCTCAAACATTCATGAATTGTTGACCTCCCATTCCCGGGCATCCGCTGTATCGCCCCACATTTGGTCGAAGGACTCCCTATCCTGTCGGCGGCACGCCCGAATAAAACGCCGGTTCTCGATGTTCATAAAACCTTCAATGACTATATCTGAAAAACACTAAAAAAGCCAAAAATATGAGTTAATTTTCTAAGACTAATAACAAAATTTTTCTTTTTTCTTTTACCCGGGTCAGGAAAAAAGCGTGAAAGGTCCACGAATAAAATGTCACTGCAAAATGCCATACTCTACTATACCCGGCTCTAATAATCCTAACTGGCAAATCCATTCTCTCTTTCTTCTTTTCGATCTTTAGTCACGCACTGTCAGAACTCTTATGACGATCTAATGAGAGTCACCATACATACTTATCCCTCGCCATCAATAAGCACGTGTAAACAATTTGAGGATCGAGCTGCTAGACCATGACCTACCCTACTTGAGATCTAGAATCCCTAAATTTTGACCCAGTAATATTCTCTCATGTATATCGATAGAAATAATTATACCTATAAGATTTATAAAATAAATAGCATTATTTACTTACTGCTACCCATCCCTACTTAAATAACCAAATAATATTATATATATATATATATCAAAAAGAACAAAATGAAAATAAAATAAAAAATATATATATAATAATAATAATAATAATAATTACCTTTAATATATATATCAAATGCTATAGCATAACAGTGCAATGCGTTCACAAGTGCCCGACTCTGCCCTACGCATGCGCATTTGGTCAATGTTAGATCGGCGACGCCATTGCTTGCGTACACGAGCGTAAATTTACATAAATATATTAGAGAAAAAGAAGGAAATTGCAAATGTTTAGTATTAATACAAATAAGATTTAGTATTAAAAGGTTAGATTTACAAATAACGAACCGATAATTCTATCCGACAAATATTTCCAAAATTTACTTATTTAGATTGTACATAAAAAAAATATAAAAAAAATGAAAAATGCACATGCGTCTTGATTAAAATCAACTAACCACAACTAATAAATAATATTTAATATAATGAACTTAACACAATATTTACTTATAACTGTAGATACTGAAGGAGCAAACAAAATAATATACTAATAATAAAATAAAATTAATTACTAAAGAAGAAAAGAAAATTGTGTATGTACATTTACAAATCTTCTTCTTATTTTTTTTTGTGTAATTGTAAGATACAGAGTGTGTGTGTATGTGTGTTGTTCAAAATTTTTATTATAAAAATTTCTAATTAAGGAATACGTATAAAAGGGAAATAAAAAGAGATAATATAAAAAAAGTATTACGGGGAGAGCCATCACCTGTAACAAAACCAGGTAAACGTTAATATATAAGACAATATACATATATCAAAATAAAAATAGATAAGAATAAAATAGAAGACTTACTCCTCTAGCCACTCAACCCACGCTCTCTCCTCATCCTCCTGCCGCTGTTCTTCTTCTGTGAGGGGACGGTGGGCTCCTAATTCACGAACACGTTCCAGTACCTCATTAAACGGATAATCTGGAATTAATAAAAAAAACAAACAAAAAAAGGAAATTAGCTAATAAAATACTTATACTCTTCTCCTTTCTCTTTTTTTCTTTTTCACAATTATGCTCGCGCTTACTATATTAATTATAGAGTAAAAAGTAAAAAAATTAACAAACACTTACCATTCAAAGTTCCTTGAGGCAGCTCCTCAAACTTAACAGGAACCTGTTCCCATAAGTCTTCGTGTTTGGAAACCCTTCCTTGGCGTACGTTAGATCGACCTCGTCCTTCTCTTGGTCCATATTAAAGAGGCCACGCAGATTAAAAGTGTCCCTTTCCGGGATATCACAGCAACTAGCACATAACCGAGCCATGATGGTTGTACCCCATAGCAGCTCCAGCCTCGCTCTACGCACTTGGCGACAGAACCTGACTCTTTTCATACGCTCAATGTTTAAGAACCCTTTTATTTTTACATCTTCATATTCCTATAAAAAAGGGGGTGGAAGATATATAAGTACCGGCTTAATTTATAAAAAGGAATTTTTTTATTAAAGTTATTGTATCACACTTACTTCCTCAAACTCTATCTCTCACCTTATCACCAAACACTACTCTCAGTTCTGGTAAAACCATTTTAACGAACTGTCTTCCTCGACGACGCGACAAAAACTGAGAAGCGCTTAGCGCCTACCTCACCCTGTCACTACGCTTGAGACTAAGCTAAACAATTTCACTCCCCGTCGGATCACGGCTCACGACATTAAAATCTATTAGAGAGCAGCCAATAACTATAATGCATGACTCCTATTTTTAATCACGAAACCTTTATAATATTAATAATTATAAACTCATGCCAATTTTTATATTATAAATCTGTCTTAAATAATTGTTTCATGTATAAATGTATATAAAATACATTTGACGATAATATGAAAATGGTCTGAAAAGGAGAGAACACAAGACTATTATTATATTATATATGATAGAATATACTTATATATATATAAATATATATATTATTGTATAATTATACAGAAATGTTAATATACTTCTCGACCCTCATATTTGTAAGCCCAATCTGTGCACTTATCGGATTCGATTGTGGCGGACAACACCTGAATATTACCTCTGTATCGCTGCTCGATGTTGGTGAATGTAATCTTAATTTCGGGAAACCTAACTCCAGCGAAGTTTACGTCCAACTTCTGCAACTCTCAGACTATGATCATGCGGAAGTCATCCAGTGCAAAGTAGAAATATCGCGGTCAATTTATTATTGCGGAATGCATTCACACGTCTCCGTAGTTCACAACGGAAAAGCGGACTACATCCATGTAACCGGATACACACGATGTTTGCGGATGGTTTAAGACGGAAGCTTCTCACTAGGAGCTGGCAACGTCATCCACGGCCTCAAAACTAACCAGACTTCGTTTCATAGCCTTACTTTGGCTGGCCGTATTAGCAATGACGGAAGTTGTAAAGGAACTCAATATTCTGATCCTTACGGCACCTGGGATGATGTCGTAGTCCAAGCTGTTGTTAAGATATCATTGAGACAATATCACGCTTCTGTACAATTAAACTCCGGGAAAATAATACTAAAATCCGGAACAGCTTGCGTGCTTAGCGACAGTTTCTGCCTCGATTCTAATGATGGATATACATACTGGAAACCAATACCAGTATCTTCCTGCAATTTTCATCAATATGACATCCTCTATGAAGGCCCAGCAACCAAAATTACAGACGATGTAACTAATCCATCGACTCCAACAGTCTACAGCTTAACAACACAGGATATTACCTTTGCTCTTACTAAAACGAAGGAGCAACCCTTATGCGGATACACCTTGCTTCGTACGGAACATCCCAAGCTCTTCATCCTTGAGACCAAGAAGGGAGATACCTTTGCTCATCGAGACGTCATCCCCGTGGACAACTTGGATATTTTCGCATATATGAATTCTAAATTCGTATACGTTCCCAGTAAGCAAAATGTTAGCAGCATGCGCGCAGATTGGCAACAAATTTGATCAAAATCCTACATCAAAACCATAGCCATCTGCGTCCGCATTAAGCTCGTGTTCTGTCGACAGATCCTGCTGACAGACAATGTGAGCAGATTGGCGGCAGAAACCGAGCAGGACCTGCGCAACGCAGTTTGATGTCAGATTGGCGGCAGAAACTGCGCAGAGCCTGCGCACATAAACTGGCAGCAGATTGTCGGCAGAAACCGAGCAGGACCTGCCGTCTTAATTTAAATAGAATAGCGGCATTTAAATGCTTCATTAATTTACATTGCTTATTTCGCTTATTAAAAGATAATAAATGAGGTATACAATAGTCGATATGTCACATTCACGGAACGTCATTGTCTGACGTTTGTATTAATAACGTAAATATATAATATTAATAACATATTAATGTAATATATATAGGAAAATTTAAGTAATTTAATTTATAAAATTAAAGATTTTATTTATATATATATGGAAGTTAATTTCTACTTTATATCTTAAGTAGATAATAACAAAATATTTTATATTCGGACAATTTCTGGCCGAATAAGTGAAAATCGGACATTTATCCGTCTGATTTTTCAAAAATCAGTTTAATATCCGAATTCCCCTGTACGGAAATAGTATCAGAAATTAAACTGATAGAAATAATTACATATGTTATTAACCGCATTTTGCAGGCTTTATATACGCTCATGACAAAAACTAGAATACGGGTATAGAAAGTGAATAATGCGCCGCATAGCGGTAAGCGAATAAACTAAACTATTTTAATAAATTATATAAGGCTAAAAGCTGCAGGTTCTGCTCGGTTTCTGCCGACAATCTGACGTCAAGCTATGTTAGCAGCCCCTGCTCGATTTCTGCTACCAATCTGCCATCAGATTGCACGCGCGCAGATCTTGCTCGGTTTCTGCCGCCAATCTGACATCAAACTGCGTTGCGCAGATCCTGCTTGGTTTCTGCTGCCAATCTGCTATGATAATTCTGTGCAAATCCTACTCGGTTTCTGCTACTGATCTACTGTCAAATTATGTCAGCAGGTTTTGTAATATTTCTGCTGACATTCTGCTATCATTATCTGATATAACATATTTTGTATACAATCTGCAGTCTTTCTGCTGACAAAAATTTGTAGCAGGCGTTTGGCAAAATCTGTTCGAACAGATTTGGATATCTGGGTTGAGAAACATATCAGACAGCAGATGACATCACTATACCATAACGTCGTGCAACAAAAATGCGACTTAGAAAGATAAGTAATTACTAATGCCTTGTCTTTCGCCACGATCCATCCAGACGAATTCGCATACCGACTTATGAAAGGACCAGGTTACATGGCGGTCACAACTGGTGAAGTCACTCACATCATTAAATGCATACCTGTGGACGTTACTATAAGAAAGACAAAGGATTGTTACTCAGAATTACCAGTGACAGTCCGCAATGCTTCCTTGTTTCTTACTCCCAAATCTCGAATAATCACCAAATTCGGGAATGAAAGGGAATGCAGCTACGAATTACCCACAATGTATCGCGTTGAAGACACTTGGATTCAGTTTGCACCTGACCCACAAGTAAGGCAACTACCTCCTCAACTATTACAACCAATGACAACATTATCCTGGGAATATCTGATGCCAGGACCTCTCTCCATCAGCGGAATATACTCCGAACAAGATATACAGAAGCTAAGGGACCACATTATGTTCCCCGCGGAAAGACCAGCTCTCCTCAATACTATTGCTAGAGGACTTTCTGGTCATCCCATCGACAAAGGCGCCGTCTCTGTGTACAACCTTCTAGATGAGGCTTCTCTCAATAAAAAAAGCTGAGAACGCCGCCTCTCGAGTATGGAATGGATTCGTTACGTTTGGTTCCGCAACCGCCGGAATATTCGGCATCCTAATAATCGCCCGTATTGTAAAAATCATTGTCGATACGGCTATTCATGGATACGCCCTACACTCCGTCTATGGATGGAGTATACATTTACTTGGAGCCGTCGGGAGCTCCCTTACCAATATATTGCTGCATCTTGCACATGAACCTGTCAACAGGAATAATAATGACGAAGGCTACGATTCATCATCTCCATCTGCACCTGAAGAATCACCTGCATTGCCTAAAGAACCACCAGCGACCGACGGGTTTTCAAAAGCAAACGAAACTGCCAGATCCAACATCGAATCAGCAACCATAGAAATTACCCCTGATATAAATAGATATCAGATTTTAAGATACCGATTAAGGGAACTCGAACAAATTACTA
Organism: Lasius fuliginosus; assembly: GCA_949152495.1. Classification (NCBI taxonomy): domain Eukaryota; kingdom Metazoa; phylum Arthropoda; class Insecta; order Hymenoptera; family Formicidae; genus Lasius; species Lasius fuliginosus. Next base: position 436,500 of record OX424447.1, on the reverse strand, counting down.
CGAAAACGTCGTAATTTATTCTTAAATAAGGGGGGAGGTGTGACATCACGCCATTTTTTCAAACCCATATTTACAATAATAATTAAGAGATGCTTTTACTTATAAAATATGGAGCAATGGTGTAATCTACTTGTTCTATTTTCAATTATTAGCGACTTTCATTATTGTTCGTCAATTATTTAATTTTCTTACCTCATACGCTTTTATTTTTAGTTACTAACTCTAGGAAATTAAGATTTCCCTATTTAACCACGCTGCGACCAATCCGGAAGCTCTATTTTGGAACTAGCAACGCAACCCAATCAAGCGCCGTCCCTAAAACCGAACCACACGCGTGTAGCGCTCTAGAACTAACCAGCGGTTATCTTATTGAACAAACCTGCGTGTGAATTCTACTTCTTTTGCGATTTTAAGAAATTAAATACTTTAATATAGATTTAAGGATATATGCGCTATCCCTTATGGAATTATGGAATATAATAACTCGCTAGAAGCAATTCTTAACAAATAAACAACTATAATTTCTGAATTCATTTTAATTTCTATAAATTCAATTTTTAATAAATAACTAAACAAATAACTTAGCCAAAAGCAAGTTGTTACGAAATAATTCCATGACTTAAGAAATTAGCGATAAGTCATGCTTACGATAATGCGCTTCAATATGATATTCAAATATTAATCGAGCTTCTGTTACAATAAATATAAGAAATTACGAAGTCATAACGATTTATTGAAAACAGCTTCTTGTAAACAATTAAAGATAACTAAGAACGACCATTGAAATTGTGTTAAAATTTTTCAAATAAATAACTAAATTATTCAAACAAAATTTCAATAAACAACAATTATGACTTCGAAAATAACTAATTTACTTGTGTAAAACGCGCTACTCTAACCTGATAGTCCATTCAAATATTATTGTATACGTTATACTTTATGGAATCATACCCCGTATATAATAATTTGCAAACAGCCTTTTATAATTGAAAATAATAATAAAGGTCATTTATAGAAGCCTGTAGTAATAGTAAAATGTTGAAATTTAATTAACTCTCATTAAATGACCAAGCTGACAGTAAATTATTATAAATTGATTCTATAAACAGAAAATTAGATATAAGTTTTAACATTTCATATTGCTTAGCATTATAAAACATCCCGGCGTTAAGTTATAAAAATTTTAGATCGAGTGATGTAAGCAGCCCGGTAGCGCGGACACTGAGATCAGCCGACTCTCTGTTTATCGATGTCACTTCGGAAAGTGTCAATACATGTAAACATTCAATAGGAAAAATTCGAGCACGTTCCCGTCGCTACCCGGCGGCTCAATTAAAAGGAATTTTATAACGCACTCTTCTCGAAGAGTTATCTCCCAATAACCACCCCAAAGTCCTTCAAACGATCGATGACCCATGCATATTCCACGCGTCACCAAAGCACGACTCGAATCGCCGTTGTCTCATCGGTATATAAACCGCTAATTTCGAGCTCCGGTAGCCATTCGTTCATTATTCGTTGTCCAGTCGTTAGTGCATTCAGTCATTATTCATTAAGAGTATCCGATCATAAGCATCCAGCAATTAATCGTTCAGTCAGAATAAGATCTTATTCGAGATCATATTCAATCTGTGACAAATCTCTGTGCGTCCGCACCGACGGACTTCTAATCTTTTTCACTACTGTCAGTCGTGCGTTAGATTTCTTAATAGTGTAAAATCTGAATAAAGGATCCTGTACGTAATTTCGAGTACTTAAATTCAACCTATTTCGCCGTGACCGAGGTCCTCCAGGAGCGAAGGTAGAGACACGTGCAGCAAAACTGGAGATTCACCGCTACCATACGGTAAGTAATTATAACTCCCTTTACCCGAGCACGCCGAATCTTAGTGAAGATTAGGAAATCTGTTACTGACTGACATCTCACTTTAATCAATTACCTCATCTCTCATCCCATCGTCGCTCAGCACCTCACATGCTCGTAGCGATAATCTTACTCCGTGTATAAGAAAGAAACCCCCCTGTCAAGCACTGGCATGAAGCTGACAGTTTTTTCGTTAGTCATTATTAAGTTATATGTCCTCACAATTTTACTATCATCTATAAGTATCGATATTAGACAGAATTTAGATCTTAATATATTACCAATATTGCTATTGTCACTCCGACGTCCTCCAACCCTCGTTTCCAATCACAAAATATCCCTGCATTCGCTGCCAGGATTCACAAAATATCCCGGCATTCGCTGCCAGGATTCATAAAATATCCCGGCATTCGCTGCCAGGATTCATCAAATATCCCGGCATTCGCTGTCAGGATTCATAAAATATCCCGGCATTCGCTGCCAGGATTCATAAAATATCCCGGCATTCGGTGCCAGGATTCATAAAATATCCCGGCATTCGCTGCCAGGATTCATAAAATATCCCTTACCCCTACCTCGTACTTAAAGGATTGACAACAGAAAAATTTAAAATTATAAAGCATTTTCTATAATAAAAAACTAGAATTGCATGAAGATATTATTATAATTTTGATACTATCCTTCTATAAATGAAAATCCTTATCTATCCCTCCAACTAATAGATATTCTTATCTACGAAATGTCTAATTCCCAAACAGGAAATGTCAAATTCTCAAACAGGATTTTTAATCTTCAATGTTCTTAATAACTAACTACACGATAGTGTATAAGGCCACAGATACATAATAATTCTAGAATTTTAATTAATCTTTTACCTTCCAATTAAAATTTCTTAAAACTCATTTAAATATTTTAGATTTTGCATTCCAGTTTTCTTTCAAACAATTAGTCATCATTACTTAAAATTCTATCAACGGAAATCATCGGAAATCATCGATAATCTTAGCATTGAATTACCGATATTAAATGATTCTAATGGTTTGAAACCAAATTAGCCACCAGAATTAACAGCATGCAAAGAGTACCAAAAAGAGAGTAATGAAGTCAACCAAACAAAGATTTTGCCGAAAGATTTAATATCCCAGTTAAAATCACAATTATCTGAGGATAAACATTTTAGCATAGATCAGTATGCCCAATACTTAGATTTGTAATCGATAAATCACATGACACACCTCTACGGTATACTTAAGTTCTAATAATCATTATTTAATATATTAAGAAACAAATTCACAATTATTCTGTAAATTACAGATGATACCCTTATACTCAGACGAGGAAATTAATGTCACGATAACCAGCGAACCGAATGACGTTTTAGAAATAATAATTGGATTAATTGATAATTATTTTAAATGATATTTGGATATAGACCAACTAACTGTTCTTCTGATAAATCTTTAAGACTCCGAATAATAAAACAGCATTAACACACGTAATTATACAAGTACGTATAATTCTAGTGAATTTCTAGTAAATAATTATCACCCGAGTCTCACTCCACTCTTTAGGTCACTTCAGTCCTTGCTCTCGGCGTCCCTAGGGTATAACCAGTGTAAGCAGGTTGCCTTTCAAAAATAGAGAGTTTCTTTCTCTTGCTAACCGAGTCTAGTGAGAAAAAGGTCACCCGGACGTGACAGATCGTTGCTCGGCGGTTTCCGTCAGGATTCGGAGCGGTTCGGAAGCGCCGAGACAACGGCCCTGGCTTTAGGCGACGGCGGCCGTATAACGGCTCGATTCGGTCGCGATATCTAAAATTCTAAAATTTAATTAGATAAAGGGCGCATAGCGCCGCTGCATTTGCCCGGCTGGTATTCGCCAGGCGGCAGCCTTCCGGCGGATCGACGGCCGGGTACAACGATCGCTCAGGGGTGGATCGTTACAAAATAATACTTATTGATACTTATTATATTTGTATCATTTAATATTTATATCAATACTTATAAAAATTTATCCTATCCACATATTCTTATTAAAGTTGCAATTGTTAAGTTATAATTTAATAATAACTATTATGCTTTAATTAAACTAATGTAATTTTTTATTTTTAGGTCTATAACTTTATAGTTGCAACTTTTTTGTTTCCTCTTTAATTTTACTATTGCTATGTACTGTATTAGAGGTCGGCCATATTGAATATTAGTTTGTCTACTAATATTCGCCTAGGTGGCGTTCAAAACACTTGTTCCAAAGCAAACTATTGGAGTTGATTATCTATTTTAATAGTAATCTGTGCGTCGGCCCTTGCCACCACAGAATGTGTGATGCAAGCTGAGTTCCCAGTATTCCGCGAGAAGCGCAATCGGCGTGGTTATCGTTGGTTGGCACGTGTTGCCATGACGCACATGGAATTCTAGATTAAATTTCTGAAACACGATTGGAAACGAACGTTTTCTATTTTGAAGGGTGTTGACTCACCCACGCGAGCACGACCATCGAATCTGTCCAGCAATAACAAGGAGCGGCTGTCAAACGCAGCGACCGACGCACGAATTCCATTAATTTCGCCAATAATACGGCAACAGCTAATTCTAGTCGAGGAATGCTTAATGCTTTAACCGGCGCGACCTTTGACTTGCCGACCAGTAAGACGGACGTAACTTCGCCCGAAAGAGACGTGAGCCGAATATAAACAGCCGCCGCGTAGGCAGTGACAGACGCGTCGCAGAATCCGTGAAGCTCGCATTAAACCGTGTCTGATCCGCGCTGTACCCACCGATCTAGCTGCAAATTATTGAGAGCAGCTAATGAAGAGCGAATTATATCCCATTGTTCTAGCAGTTTAGATGGAAGTATGTCATCTCAATCTAATTTGACTAACCAGAGTGCATAAAAATCTTTGCAACAACCGTGACGGGCGTACTCCAACCTAGTGGATCGAACAACCTCGCTACGGTAGAAAGAATCGATCATTTGGTATTGGAAATGGCGGTAGGAAGCGACACGCGAAACTGAAACACATCCAATGATGGATTCCAGCTGATATCGAGGATTTTCAACTGCTCATCCGTCTGTAAATTTTTGCTACACGCTAACCCGTAATTTTCGACAGCAATATCACTAAGCAGTTTCGCGGAGTTGCTCGACCACTTTCTCAGTTCGAATTTACCTTGATTTAACAACGCGCATACTTGATCGCGAACTTGACGAAGAAGAGGGATATCGTCGGCTCCGAAGAGAACGTCGTCGACGTAAATATGATCCTGCAACACCAGAACAGCCAAAGGAAATGAATCACCGTTATCTTGAACAAGTTGTCGAATCACGCGCAACGCTAAAAACGGAGCGGAAGCAGTGCCGTACGTGACCGTTAAAAGTTGATAGGCTTGCGTGGATTCAAAGTTGTTAGCGGTCCATAATATGCGCTAATAATCGATATCACGAGAGTCAACTAGTATTTGACGATACATTTTCGCGATATTCGCAGAGTACACGTACCGAAACTGTCGCCATCGAAGAATAACCGCTAAATCCGTTTGCAGTTTCGGACCGGTAAGCAAGTAATCATTAAGCGATGTCACGTTGGTCGTGGGACTCGATTAAAAACGACTCTTAAATGAGTGGTTATGTTGCTATCTCGGATGACAGGATGATGTGGAATGTACACGCATTGAGAATCAGAAAGGTGTGAGGTTATTTTTCTCATATGGCCGAGCTGTTCGTATTCGCTTAGAAACTCCGAATATTCCGACTTTAAATTGAGATTTTTTTTAAATCAACGATGAAGACTTGTTATTAAGCGCTCAGCAAGGTCACGAGAATCGCCGATTTCGATCGGAGTGCTTTTTTTAAACGGAAGACGAATGACATCTTCCGTCAGGGCAGCGCAAATGCGTTGTGAGAAAATGTTCCTCACACTGCTGCTCCTCAGGGCTTAGTGGAGTTTGCTGAGGAATCTCTTCGATTTCTCAGAATTTTTGAAGTTCTTGCTCGAGAGAGAGCAAACTCGAGCAGTGTTGAACTGTTATTGTTTGACGCGACGAAACAGAAGAAGACGTGGGACCAAAAAACACCCAACCGAGAATTGTATTTTGCGCGATTGGTTGCCCGCTGGTTCCCTTACGAATTCCATCGAGAAGTAACTCGCTATAAAGATTGGCGCCGATAATTATATCAATGGGGTTCGCATTGAGAGGATCCGGATCTGCGAGAGTGAGATCGGCGAGATGACTCCAATTGATATCTGATAGCACCGGCGACGGAGAATAATAAGTAAGCGATTTTAAAATTGACGCTGTTGTGTTTAAAACGGGATGAGACTTATCGAATGGAGAGATTTGAATGAGCGCGGCATAACGACGTTCCAGCGTCGACACATCCGACGGCTGAAATCGAGATAGGCATTTTGAGACGGCGCAATTTTAATATTTGCCTAAGGTGATGAATGTCATTTCTGACCCTTATTCGAGTAATGTTCTCACGACAACAGACCGACCTCCGGCGGATCCGACCTTCACGCGAGCCGTCGCCAGCAGAACTGGAAGACGAGAGGGCAGTTCGAAGGTCGAGAAAAGCGCCGTAATTGACGCAGTAGCATTCGTCTCCGATTGCGAAGCTGCGGTTGTCGCAACGGTCGTTTGAAGATGAGACCGAGTCAAGATGGAGCATTGAATGATGTTTTTTCTGACACGTTCGACAAGAATACTTACTAGGACAAGACTGCACCGTGTGTTTTGTACTCAAACAATTTATACAACGACTAGCTTGTTTGATAATCTCCAACCGTTGACTCGGACTTTTCTTAACGAATTTCAGACATTTATATATAAAATGAGCCGCTTTACATATCGGACATGATAAATTCGCGGAAGTAGATGCAGTGGCGCTCGTTATTTTTTGCGATCGCGTGAGTTTCGTAGCATCGTGAGGCGCTAATTCTTCGAGCGCGCGATGCGAGAAAACGATCGAAATCTTCGTACGTTGGAATCGTCGGATCATCGCCTCCTTTCAATTTCCACGTTTTCCGCGTCGTGTTATCGAGCTTCTGTGACACGCTATATACAAGAATATTGCTTAAGATTTTGTCTGCGGAGCGATTTAAATTTTTCAACGAAGCGATCGCACGATTTGCTTTGTCTCGAAGCTCGTTTAACTCAAGGGCGGACTCGCGCGTAACGTTCGGTAAATTGTATAATGCGGAGACATGTACTTCGATTAACCGACGTTTGTTTTCGTACCGTGACACAAGTGTTTTCCAGGCAATATCAAAGTTATCGGCTGTGATCGGAATATTATCGATTCAAGCGCGCGGCCGGTTAGGCTCGACGATAGAAAATGCATACGAGCGAATACGGACAAGTCTTTATTTTGAATGATTAGCGACGTGAATCGATTCCGAAAACTTTCCCACTCTTCATAATTTCCTGAAAATGGAGGTATTTTAATAGGCGGCAGATGAGATAGCTTCACCCTGGTTGTGCATCGGAAGCTTGGATGGAGCTCACAGGCGGTTCTATCTCCTCGAGACGGTCTGCCATGTAGTCCAATATGTCGTGGTAGATATCTTCGTGCTCATCGAATAACTGTTCTTTAAAGTATCCGAGGGCTTCTTGTTTCGATTCCGGAATACTTTGCAGCAGCGTGGCGTGACGTTGAACGCACTGCGACCACAGCTTTTTCAAAGCGGAAACCCGCGATTTTAGCACCAATATAATTGTTCTTCCCGATTTTTTAAAAATTGTCTAACGCTCGAGCAATCGAATGAAACAACGACTACTGCTTCGCGAACGCTTCACTCATTGTTCCGAATGATTAAATGCACTTCAGTCACAAAGTATTTCGTTGACAGTTCCGCACAGATTCACCTCATCCGGCTCGAAGGACCAAATTATGTTCACGCGCGGAATTGATTAGCGCGATGAACTGACGCTAATATCGCTCAGAGAGAGCGAGAGGTGAGAGACGGAAAACGTTGAGATTTAAACGGCGAAGAATTGTGAAAGATCGAAACGGATGGAGCATGTTGTTTTGTGTGTCGAGTAAATAGAAGACAAAGCGGGTGAAAGAAGGAGAGAGAGTGAGAGAGGAAGCGAGAGAAGAGAATGCGTGAACTGCTAAATACTCGTTTTAAATGTAATGTTTCATTTATTGAAACTTCGTTAAATTCTCTGCGATTGAATCACTCTATCTATATGCTCGTTATCGCGAATTAGAGGCTGACGGACAATGAGCGTTTGAACGCGGCCGTTATCGTTAGCCGCAGATGACACCAGCCTTTTCCATCAATATCGAGCGTTAAACGTTTGAAGTTCCAAATTCGCACAATAGATTAAACTACGACTGAACCGCTTCTCGGTAATGAATTTGTACACTAAAAAATCGTCTCTGATCGCTACTTGGCTTCCGCATTTATACTCGCGGATAGTCAGTCGATCTCGAACCTTCCTTTTTATAATCACTCGCTTTTACAGATTACGTGCTTTTTCGCTCGATAATTCTCGGAAGATAGACCGGGCCTTATCGATCGTTCTCAGAAAACCTCGAGAATAATCTTCGGTAAAAGAGGGAGAAACTCGAGTTGCGCGGTGCCTTCTTTTTTGTGAGCGTCGACCAGGCTCGTAACATATAAGTATTAAGGCCCAACGAAAGACGATTACGCGAGCACACGAGATTACATATAAACAAATTATCTTTCTTACGAGTGGACAATTCTTAATAATAAAAATAAACATAAATTTTCTTGCAAACTTAAACAATGTAAAAAATAATTATTATTACTAGAAATTATTTTTGAATTTTTTTAAGGTCAGTGATTTTAATGGAAAAATACTATTCGTAAATAGTGGTCATGGAGGAAGATGCACGTGTCTGGAATGCTTCAATTCTTTCAGTGCATTTAGAACAGAAATTTCAAAATGGACGAACAAATGCTTGGTTATTAGGTATATTACATTATTATTGTTATTATTATTACTAAAAATATAATATATAACATACATATATATGGAAGCGTCGTTGATATATGCATAGTATGATTTTGATATTATAGGAGATTTTCCGGATATCCTTTGTTACCGTACTTATTGACGCCAAAAGTAAGGCAACCAGAAGGACCACCTTCAGCTCGTTATACTAATGCTCATGTAAGAACTCGGTCATGTGTAGAACGAGCTATTGGAATGTTAAAGGGACAATGGAGGTGTCTAAGAAAGGAGAGAGCATTGCATATTCACCAGAACTTTCTGGTAAGATTCATATATCTATTGTATTTTGTGAATACTAATACTAATATTTATGTTATTAATAATTTCTCTCATTGTTAATGCTTGCTGCGTCGTTCAAAATATTGCAAAATTTTATAACGTACCGCAGCCTGAAATATATTATGACGAATTAGATGTAGAGGAAAGAAATAAACGGAATAAATGGCATAAGAAATGATGTAAATGGTAATGAAGTACGAGAATGTATCATTCAGCAGTATTATAATTAAGAAACGTCAAAAGGTAAAATTTGAGAAGAGTTATATAACAGTTACATACGTGTCGTGAATAAAATATTTAAAAGTTAATAATTTTAAGTGATTTATTAATTTAGTAAAAAACGAAATTACATTAAAATTACATATATGACAAATAAAATGTCAAACCCCTACAACATAAAATATAAAACATCGGCAAGTAATTTTTACGCTGGTCAAGTTGTCCAAATACACGATCTTAGAGCGCAACAAATATATATGGCAGAAATAAACATTGTAAATTCATTAATTATCTATGCAACTAGAAAGAAATGTTCCAGCGCTTACATTAATTAACATAACATTCGCAAATTAAATTGTTATCTACGAGGATCAAGGCGCAAGTTACATAACCAGATCAGCGACAAAATAAAACTCGATCTTTCTATTTTTTTAAATCTTTCTATTTTTTAAATTTAAGCGACAGTTAAATACTTTAATTAATGGAATAGCTAATTGTAATGTCTTAGCACTCATAAGTCACGTGACCGTGACGTGATGTAAACATGACATATTCGGTAGCGGTCGACAAGCGTGAAAACGGGAATATAGTTGTTCCCCGAGAGTCGAGCGTTACACACCTCTGTTTATATATGTAACCAACTGTGTTAAATATATTTTTAGATATCAGTTAATATCCAGAGTAATTAGTGCAAGTCACCTCGCTACAATACATTACAATTGGCGACGAGGTTTTTCGAACTCTAAGTGCAAGGTTGACTAAGTAATAAAAATCACAAAAGGCTCGATAATAAATCGCGCAAATCCAACATTGACATGTCGTTGTGATTAAGAGTAAAGCGCAGTATACGATAAAGACAACTAATGTAATTAGTAATCGGGGACTAACCGAATAGTATAGTAAATGTCGGACACTAAAGAAGACCTAATAAATTATACGAAAACGTCCTGGATACAAGAGTTAAGAAAACCACAATTAATAAAAGTTTTGTTACAACTGAAATTGGAATTTGACGACAAAGCAAGCATCGACGAGTTGCGTAAAATTCTTCGAACGCACATCGCTAAGACAAACAAGCAGAGAACAGAGGATAAGGAAGGCAACGAAAACGAGCTATTAAATATAAACGATAAGCCAGAAAGTGTCCACACAATGGGAGATAACACAAACAATTCCACGAATGGAATTCCACCTTGGAAAAGACGAATGGGAAACATATACCGAAAGACTTGAATTATATTTCATAGCTAACGATGTGAAAGCGGAAAAACAAGCAGCGGTATTGTTAACAAAGGTAAGTCCCGATACGTATAAACTTGTGCGTGATTTGTGTGCACCGGATAAGCCGAGCACTAAAGCTTTTAAAGATCTCGTAAAATTAATTAATGATCACTTAAATCCGAAGCCATCGGAAACCATGGAAAGATGTAAATTCCACCAGGCAACACAAGCGCAAACGGAATCAATAGCAGAATTTGCAGTGAGACTAAAAAACTTAGCTATCACGTGCAATTTTGCCGACGTTGCAGTAGCGTTGCAGTAGCGTTGCAGTAGCGTTGCGCGACCAATTAGTGTATGGAATAAAAGATCACGCAACAAAATCTTTATTATTTAGGCAAGAAAATTTAACTTACGACACGGCATTTAAGTTAGCAACAAGCCTAGAGGCAGCGGAAAAAAATGCTTCCACAACAGATAAAAGCGGGGAATCGTCGAAAGAAGCAGTAAACAATATCAGTCAAAGCGGCCGAAAGCAGATCATAAGCGACAAGTTCAACTCAGAGGAAAGGGCCCGCGTCAAGAAAAAAAAGTAAACCAACGATTCAATAGCAGGACTTCGAATAACAAGAACAGCCGAACTCCAAACAATAATACACACGCAAATCCTAAGAATACATCGACATGTTACTGCTGCGGAAAAAACAATCACTGGGCTTGTGTTTGTTATCATCGATACAGTACGTGCAATGCCTGCAAAAAGAGAGGACACCTGGCAATAGTTTGCAGGACGAAGGACACAATACAACACGTCCAACAAGGGAACGAGGTCCAACAGCGAGATGAGTATGTCTTCTTCATGATAGATGACAGCAACGCGAGTGGAGCATCGAGGATGACCGTCGGTAAAATAGACTGTAGTAACAATAATGTAAACGCGGAACCAATGTACTTAAGCGTTATAGTTAATGATAAACAATTAAAAATGGAAATTGATACAGGCTCGTATGCAACGATAATCTCAAAAAAAGATAAAGATAAATATTTCCCAGAAATTAAAATAAAGACAAGTAACATTCCATTAAAAGCATACGGTAAAGTTCCACTGGAACATGAGGGAATTATTGATGAATTAATTAAAATGTAAAAATAGGTAAACAAAAAGCCAAACTCAGTATGAGAGTAATGAAAGGAGATGGTCCGATATTGATTGGTAGGCAATGGCTTAAAGTTTTCGAGTTATGGCCGTTTGACATCAAATACAATGTAAAGAATAAGGTAGATAACAAAGTAGATTGTTGCAATAAGATTAACCCGATAAATATAACGAGAGATTTTGCAAGTAGTTTTCCTAAATTGTTTGGTAATGGCCCAGGTTTGTATAATAAAGGAATGTTAAAATTGACGTTAAAAAAGGATGCTCGGCCAGTAGCGTTAAAAGCGAGACATCTGCCATACGCGCTAGCAAACAAAGTTGAAAATGAGATAAATAGATTGGTATCACTAGGTCATCTGGAGAAGATCGACGTAAGCGAATGGGCGACACCGATAGTGCCGGTAATCAAAGCAGATGGCTCAATTAGAATTTGCGGAAATTTTAAATTAACATTAAATCCTAGCTTAGTTAGAGATAGGCATCCGATACCTCTGATAGATGAGATATTTTTGGCGTTAAGGAACGGGGAATTGTTTTCACAGATTGACCTTCAGCATGCGTACATGCAGATTCCGGTAGAGGAAAGCAGTCGGGATTATTTAACGATTATAACGCACAAAGGTCTCTATAGGTATACAAAAATGACAGAGGGTATAGCATCGGGTCCGGGAGACTACCAGAGGAAGATAGAGCAATGCTTAGCAGGAATCGAAGGTGTGATTCCCTACCTTGATAATATTTACAGTACCGGAAAAAATGTTGAAGAGCATTTAAAGATATTGTACACAGTATTTAAAAGGCTTGAAGACAGTGGGTTCAAAGTCAATATCGATAAATGTGATTTTTTAAAAGAGAAATTAGATATATTAGGCTTTGTAATTGATAAAAATGGATTACATAAATCCGAAACTAAAATTAAAGCCTAAATTAATGATTAACACACCAACACCGGTAAATAAGAAGCAATTAGAGTCATTTTTGGGGTTAACCTATTACGCAAGATTTTTACCGGATAGAGCGGAAAAGTTAAAATGTTTGTACGAATGCACGAAAGCCGATAAGTTTATGTGGACAAAACAATGTGATGAAGCAGTTGCGTGAGTCAAGGCGGAATTAATATCACCACGAATACTGACGCATTACGATCCAAATGAAAAATTAATATTAGCATGCGATGCATCACAATATGGGTTAGGAGCGGTGTTATCGCATCGATATCAAGACGGTATGGAAAAGCCGATAGCATACGCATCGAAAGTAATCCCCGAAAAAGAATTAAACCGAGCGATTATTGATAAGGAAGCGAGCCATAGTTTTCGGTTTTAAAAAGTTTTACAATTATCAATTTGATAAATTTTAAAACCGCTAGTCAATAATTCAATAAGATATGTATTTATTAAACGACCGATACTAGCAAATAAGTTGGGAAAATGCAAGGAGACGTGTCTCTGTGGTTGGAGACTACAAGACTCCCATCCTCCAACACTCGTAAAGAAATAGGCGAGAAAAATATAGGTCTGAAAAATCGCTGAAGCGGGAATCGAACCCGCGTCTTTCGCTTTCCGGGCGACTGCTTTAAACCATCTAAGCTATTCAGACCCTTTCAGTCCTATATTTTTCTCCAGCCTTATAATAGATGTTAGTAAATAATACTTTGAGAGCATTTACCGGCTCTCATCGGTTAAAGATGTAAATTTTTTTTTAAATAGTGAGTTGACGACTCCGTAATTAGGTCCAGGAGTATTAAATTAACAATTTGATAAATTTTAAAACCGCTAGTCAATAATTCAATAAGATATGTATTTATTAAACGACCGATACTAGCAAATAAGTTGGGAGAATGCAAGGAGACGTGTCTCTGTGGTTGGAGACTACAAGACTCCCATCCTCCAACACTCGTAAAGAAATAGGCGAGAAAAATATAGGTCTGAAAAATCGCTGAAGCGGGAATCGAACTCGCGTCTTTCGCTTTCCGGGCGACTGCTTTAAACCATCTAAGCTATTCAGACCCTTTCAGTCCTATATTTTTCTCCAGCCTTATAATAGATGTTAGTAAATAATACTTTGAGAGCATTTACCGGCTCTCATCGGTTAAAGATGTAAATTTTTTTTTTTAAATAGTGAGTTGACGACTCCGTAATTAGGTCCAGGAGTATTAAATTAACAATTTGATAAATTTTAAAACCGCTAGTCAATAATTCAATAAGATATGTATTTATTAAACGACCGATACTAGCAAATAAGTTGGGAGAATGCAAGGAGACGTGTCTCTGTGGTTGGAGACTACAAGACTCCCATCCTCCAACACTCGTAAAGAAATAGGCGAGAAAAATATAGGTCTGAAAAATCGCTGAAGCGGGAATCGAACCCGCGTCTTTCGCTTTCCGGGCGACTGCTTTAAACCATCTAAGCTATTCAGACCCTTTCAGTCCTATATTTTTCTCCAGCCTTATAATAGATGTTAGTAAATAATACTTTGAGAGCATTTACCGGCTCTCATCGGTTAAAGATGTAAATTTTTTTTTTTAAATAGTGAGTTGACGACTCCGTAATTAGGTCCAGGAGTATTAAATTAACAATTTGATAAATTTTAAAACCGCTAGTCAATAATACAATAAGATATGTATTTATTAAACGACCGATACTAGCAAATAAGTTGGGAGAATGCAAGGAGACGTGTCTCTGTGGTTGGAGACTACAAGACTCCCATCCTCCAACACTCGTAAAGAAATAGGCGAGAAAAATATAGGTCTGAAAAATCGCTGAAGCGGGAATCGAACCCGCGTCTTTCGCTTTCCGGGCGACTGCTTTAAACCATCTAAGCTATTCAGACCCTTTCAGTCCTATATTTTTCTCCAGCCTTATAATAGATGTTAGTAAATAATACTTTGAGAGCATTTACCGGCTCTCATCGGTTAAAGATATAAATTTTTTTTTAAATAGTGAGTTGACGACTCCGTAATTAGGTCCAGGAGTATTAAATTAACAATTTGATAAATTTTAAAACCGCTAGTCAATAATTCAATAAGATATGTATTTATTAAACGACCGATACTAGCAAATAAGTTGGGAGAATGCAAGGAGACGTGTCTCTGTGGTTGGAGACTACAAGACTCCCATCCTCCAACACTCGTAAAGAAATAGGCGAGAAAAATATAGGTCTGAAAAATCGCTGAAGCGGGAATCGAACCCGCGTCTTTCGCTTTCCGGGCGACTGCTTTAAACCATCTAAGCTATTCAGACCCTTTCAGTCCTATATTTTTCTCCAGCCTTATAATAGATGTTAGTAAATAATACTTTGAGAGCATTTACCGGCTCTCATCGGTTAAAGATGTAAATTTTTTTTTAAATAGTGAGTTGACGACTCCGTAATTAGGTCCAGGAGTATTAAATTAACAATTTGATAAATTTTAAAACCGCCAGTCAATAATTCAATAAGATATGTATTTATTAAACGACCGATACTAGCAAATAAGTTGGGAGAATGCAAGGAGACGTGTCTCTGTGGTTGGAGACTACAAGACTCCCATCCTCCAACACTCGTAAAGAAATAGGCGAGAAAAATATAGGTCTGAAAAATCGCTGAAGCGGGAATCGAACCCGCGTCTTTCGCTTTCCGGGCGACTGCTTTAAACCATCTAAGCTATTCAGACCCTTTCAGTCCTATATTTTTCTCCAGCCTTATAATAGATGTTAGTAAATAATACTTTGAGAGCATTTACCGGCTCTCATCGGTTAAAGATGTAAATTTTTTTTAAATAGTGAGTTGACGACTCCGTAATTAGGTCCAGGAGTATTAAATTAACAATTTGATAAATTTTAAAACCGCTAGTCAATAATTCAATAAGATATGTATTTATTAAACGACCGATACTAGCAAATAAGTTGGGAGAATGCAAGGAGACGTGTCTCTGTGGTTGGAGACTACAAGACTCCCATCCTCCAACACTCGTAAAGAAATAGGCGAGAAAAATATAGGTCTGAAAAATCGCTGAAGCGGGAATCGAACCCGCGTCTTTCGCTTTCCGGGCGACTGCTTTAAACCATCTAAGCTATTCAGACCCTTTCAGTCCTATATTTTTCTCCAGCCTTATAATAGATGTTAGTAAATAATACTTTGAGAGCATTTACCGGCTCTCATAGGTTAAAGATGTAAATTTTTTTTAAATAGTGAGTTGACGACTCCGTAATTAGGTCCAGGAGTATTAAATTAACAATTTGATAAATTTTAAAACCGCTAGTCGATAATTCAATAAGATATGTATTTATTAAACGACCGATACTAGCAAATAAGTTGGGAGAATGCAAGGAGACGTGTCTCTGTGGTTGGAGACTACAAGACTCCCATCCTCCAACACTCGTAAAGAAATAGGCGAGAAAAATATAGGTCTGAAAAATCGCTGAAGCGGGAATCGAACCCGCGTCTTTCGCTTTCCGGGCGACTGCTTTAAACCATCTAAGCTATTCAGACCCTTTCAGTCCTATATTTTTCTCCAGCCTTATAATAGATGTTAGTAAATAATACTTTGAGAGCATTTACCGGCTCTCATCGGTTAAAGATGTAAATTTTTTTTAAATAGTGAGTTGACGACTCCGTAATTAGGTCCAGGAGTATTAAATTAACAATTTGATAAATTTTAAAACCGCTAGTCAATAATTCAATAAGATATGTATTTATTAAACGACCGATACTAGCAAATAAGTTGGGAGAATGCAAGGAGACGTGTCTCTGTGGTTGGAGACTACAAGACTCCCATCCTCCAACACTCGTAAAGAAATAGGCGAGAAAAATATAGGTCTGAAAAATCGCTGAAGCGGGAATCGAACCCGCGTCTTTCGCTTTCCGGGCGACTGCTTTAAACCATCTAAGCTATTCAGACCCTTTCAGTCCTATATTTTTCTCCAGCCTTATAATAGATGTTAGTAAATAATACTTTGAGAGCATTTACCGGCTCTCATCGGTTAAAGATGTAAATTTTTTTTAAATAGTGAGTTGACGACTCCGTAATTAGGTCCAGGAGTATTAAATTAACAATTTGATAAATTTTAAAACCGCTAGTCAATAATTCAATAAGATATGTATTTATTAAACGACCGATACTAGCAAATAAGTTGGGAGAATGCAAGGAGACGTGTCTCTGTGGTTGGAGACTACAAGACTCCCATCCTCCAACACTCGTAAAGAAATAGGCGAGAAAAATATAGGTCTGAAAAATCGCTGAAGCGGGAATCGAACCCGCGTCTTTCGCTTTCCGGGCGACTGCTTTAAACCATCTAAGCTATTCAGACCCTTTCAGTCCTATATTTTTCTCCAGCCTTATAATAGATGTTAGTAAATAATACTTTGAGAGCATTTACCGGCTCTCATCGGTTAAAGATGTAAATTTTTTTTAAATAGTGAGTTGACGACTCCGTAACTAGGTCCAGGAGTATTAAATTAACAATTTGATAAATTTTAAAACCGCTAGTCAATAATTCAATAAGATATGTATTTATTAAACGACCGATACTAGCAAATAAGTTGGGAGAATGCAAGGAGACGTGTCTCTGTGGTTGGAGACTACAAGACTCCCATCCTCCAACACTCGTAAAGAAATAGGCGAGAAAAATATAGGTCTGAAAAATCGCTGAAGCGGGAATCGAACTCGCGTCTTTCGCTTTCCGGGCGACAGCTTTAAACCATCTAAGCTATTCAGACCCTTTCAGTCCTATATTTTTCTCCAGCCTTATAATAGATGTTAGTAAATAATACTTTGAGAGCATTTACCGGCTCTCATCGGTTAAAGATGTAAATTTTTTTTTTAAATAGTGAGTTGACGACTCCGTAATTAGGTCCAGGAGTATTAAATTAACAATTTGATAAATTTTAAAACCGCTAGTCAATAATTCAATAAGATATGTATTTATTAAACGACCGATACTAGCAAATAAGTTGGGAGAATGCAAGGAGACGTGTCTCTGTGGTTGGAGACTACAAGACTCCCATCCTCCAACACTCGTAAAGAAATAGGCGAGAAAAATATAGGTCTGAAAAATCGCTGAAGCGGGAATCGAACCCGCGTCTTTCGCTTTCCGGGCGACTGCTTTAAACCATCTAAGCTATTCAGACCCTTTCAGTCCTATATTTTTCTCCAGCCTTATAATAGATGTTAGTAAATAATACTTTGAGAGCATTTACCGGCTCTCATCGGTTAAAGATGTAAATTTTTTTTAAATAGTGAGTTGACGACTCCGTAATTAGGTCCAGGAGTATTAAATTAACAATTTGATAAATTTTAAAACCGCTAGTCAATAATTCAATAAGATATGTATTTATTAAACGACCGATACTAGCAAATAAGTTGGGAGAATGCAAGGAGACGTGTCTCTGTGGTTGGAGACTACAAGACTCCCATCCTCCAACACTCGTAAAGCAATAGGCGAGAAAAATATAGGTCTGAGAAATCGCTGAAGCGGGAATCGAACCCGCGTCTTTCGCTTTCCGGGCGACTGCTTTAAACCATCTAAGCTATTCAGACCCTTTCAGTCCTATATTTTTCTCCAGCCTTATAATAGATGTTAGTAAATAATACTTTGAGAGCATTTACCGGCTCTCATCGGTTAAAGATGTAAATTTTTTTGTAACTTATTTGCTAGTATCGGTCGTTTAATAAATACATATCTTATTGAATTATTGACTAGCGGTTTTAAAATTTATCAAATTGTTAATTTAATACTCCTGGACCTAATTACGGAGTCGTCAACTCACTATTTAAAAAAAAATAAAAAAAAATTTACATCTTTAACCGATGAGAGCC
>OX424447.1:362673-417784 GCA_949152495.1 Lasius fuliginosus | reverse complement strand
CGGTCGTTTAATAAATACATATCTTATTGAATTATTGACTAGCGGTTTTAAAATTTATCAAATTGTTAATTTAATACTCCTGGACCTAATTACGGTCGTCAACTCACTATTTAAAAAAAAATAAAAAAAATTTACATCTTTAACCGATGAGAGCCGGTAAATGCTCTCAAAGTATTATTTACTAACATCTATTATAAGGCTGGAGAAAAATATAGGACTGAAAGGATCTGAATAGCTTAGATGGTTTAAAGCAGTCGCCCGGAAAGCGAAAGACGCGGGTTCGATTCCCGCTTCAGCGATTTTTCAGACCTATATTTTTCTCGCCTATTTCTTTA
Organism: Lasius fuliginosus; assembly: GCA_949152495.1. Taxonomy (NCBI): domain Eukaryota; kingdom Metazoa; phylum Arthropoda; class Insecta; order Hymenoptera; family Formicidae; genus Lasius; species Lasius fuliginosus. The sequence continues at coordinate 417,449 of OX424447.1, read as the reverse complement.
CGAGTGTTGGAGGATGGGAGTCTTGTAGTCTCCAACCACAGAGACACGTCTCCTTGCATTCTCCCAACTTATTTGCTAGTATCGGTCGTTTAATAAATACATATCTTATTGAATTATTGACTAGCGGTTTTAAAATTTATCAAATTGTTAATTTAATACTCCTGGACCTAATTACGGAGTCGTCAACTCACTATTTAAAAAAAAAATTTACATCTTTAACCGATGAGAGCCGGTAAATGCTCTCAAAGTATTATTTACTAACATCTATTATAAGGCTGGAGAAAAATATAGGACTGAAAGGGTCTGAATAGCTTAGATGGTTTAAAGCTGTCGCCCGGAAAGCGAAAGACGCGAGTTCGATTCCCGCTTCAGCGATTTTTCAGACCTATATTTTTCTCGCCTATTTCTTTACGAGTGTTGGAGGATGGGAGTCTTGTAGTCTCCAACCACAGAGACACGTCTCCTTGCATTCTCCCAACTTATTTGCTAGTATCGGTCGTTTAATAAATACATATCTTATTGAATTATTGACTAGCGGTTTTAAAATTTATCAAATTGTTAATTTAATACTCCTGGACCTAGTTACGGAGTCGTCAACTCACTATTTAAAAAAAATTTACATCTTTAACCGATGAGAGCCGGTAAATGCTCTCAAAGTATTATTTACTAACATCTATTATAAGGCTGGAGAAAAATATAGGACTGAAAGGGTCTGAATAGCTTAGATGGTTTAAAGCAGTCGCCCGGAAAGCGAAAGACGCGGGTTCGATTCCCGCTTCAGCGATTTTTCAGACCTATATTTTTCTCGCCTATTTCTTTACGAGTGTTGGAGGATGGGAGTCTTGTAGTCTCCAACCACAGAGACACGTCTCCTTGCATTCTCCCAACTTATTTGCTAGTATCGGTCGTTTAATAAATACATATCTTATTGAATTATTGACTAGAGGTTTTAAAATTTATCAAATTGTTAATTTAATACTCCTGGACCTAATTACGGAGTCGTCAACTCACTATTTAAAAAAAATTTACATCTTTAACCGATGAGAGCCGGTAAATGCTCTCAAAGTATTATTTACTAACATCTATTATAAGGCTGGAGAAAAATATAGGACTGAAAGGGTCTGAATAGCTTAGATGGTTTAAAGCAGTCGCCCGGAAAGCGAAAGACGCGGGTTCGATTCCCGCTTCAGCGATTTTTCAGACCTATATTTTTCTCGCCTATTTCTTTACGAGTGTTGGAGGATGGGAGTCTTGTAGTCTCCAACCACAGAGACACGTCTCCTTGCATTCTCCCAACTTATTTGCTAGTATCGGTCGTTTAATAAATACATATCTTATTGAATTATTGACTAGCGGTTTTAAAATTTATCAAATTGTTAATTTAATACTCCTGGACCTAATTACGGAGTCGTCAACTCACTATTTAAAAAAAAAATTTACATCTTTAACCGATGAGAGCCGGTAAATGCTCTCAAAGTATTATTTACTAACATCTATTATAAGGCTGGAGAAAAATATAGGACTGAAAGGGTCTGAATAGCTTAGATGGTTTAAAGCTGTCGCCCGGAAAGCGAAAGACGCGAGTTCGATTCCCGCTTCAGCGATTTTTCAGACCTATATTTTTCTCGCCTATTTCTTTACGAGTGTTGGAGGATGGGAGTCTTGTAGTCTCCAACCACAGAGACACGTCTCCTTGCATTCTCCCAACTTATTTGCTAGTATCGGTCGTTTAATAAATACATATCTTATTGAATTATTGACTAGCGGTTTTAAAATTTATCAAATTGTTAATTTAATACTCCTGGACCTAGTTACGGAGTCGTCAACTCACTATTTAAAAAAAATTTACATCTTTAACCGATGAGAGCCGGTAAATGCTCTCAAAGTATTATTTACTAACATCTATTATAAGGCTGGAGAAAAATATAGGACTGAAAGGGTCTGAATAGCTTAGATGGTTTAAAGCAGTCGCCCGGAAAGCGAAAGACGCGGGTTCGATTCCCGCTTCAGCGATTTTTCAGACCTATATTTTTCTCGCCTATTTCTTTACGAGTGTTGGAGGATGGGAGTCTTGTAGTCTCCAACCACAGAGACACGTCTCCTTGCATTCTCCCAACTTATTTGCTAGTATCGGTCGTTTAATAAATACATATCTTATTGAATTATTGACTAGAGGTTTTAAAATTTATCAAATTGTTAATTTAATACTCCTGGACCTAATTACGGAGTCGTCAACTCACTATTTAAAAAAAATTTACATCTTTAACCGATGAGAGCCGGTAAATGCTCTCAAAGTATTATTTACTAACATCTATTATAAGGCTGGAGAAAAATATAGGACTGAAAGGGTCTGAATAGCTTAGATGGTTTAAAGCAGTCGCCCGGAAAGCGAAAGACGCGGGTTCGATTCCCGCTTCAGCGATTTTTCAGACCTATATTTTTCTCGCCTATTTCTTTACGAGTGTTGGAGGATGTGAGTCTTGTAGTCTCCAACCACAGAGACACGTCTCCTTGCATTCTCCCAACTTATTTGCTAGTATCGGTCGTTTAATAAATACATATCTTATTGAATTATTGACTAGCGGTTTTAAAATTTATCAAATTGTTAATTTAATACTCCTGGACCTAATTACGGAGTCGTCAACTCACTATTTAAAAAAAATTTACATCTTTAACCGATGAGAGCCGGTAAATGCTCTCAAAGTATTATTTACTAACATCTATTATAAGGCTGGAGAAAAATATAGGACTGAAAGGGTCTGAATAGCTTAGATGGTTTAAAGCAGTCGCCCGGAAAGCGAAAGACGCGGGTTCGATTCCCGCTTCAGCGATTTTTCAGACCTAAATTTTTCTCGCCTATTTCTTTACGAGTGTTGGAGGATGGGAGTCTTGTAGTCTCCAACCACAGAGACACGTCTCCTTGCATTCTCCCAACTTATTTGCTAGTATCGGTCGTTTAATAAATACATATCTTATTGAATTATTGACTAGCGGTTTTAAAATTTATCAAATTGTTAATTTAATACTCCTGGACCTAATTACGGAGTCGTCAACTCACTATTTAAAAAAAAAAATTTACATCTTTAACCGATGAGAGCCGGTAAATGCTCTCAAAGTATTATTTACTAACATCTATTATAAGGCTGGAGAAAAATATAGGACTGAAAGGGTCTGAATAGCTTAGATGGTTTAAAGCAGTCGCCCGGAAAGCGAAAGACGCGGGTTCGATTCCCGCTTCAGCGATTTTTCAGACCTATATTTTTCTCGCCTATTTCTTTACGAGTGTTGGAGGATGGGAATCTTGTAGTCTCCAACCACAGAGACACGTCTCCTTGCATTCTCCCAACTTATTTGCTAGTATCGGTCGTTTAATAAATACATATCTTATTGAATTATTGACTAGCGGTTTTAAAATTTATCAAATTGTTAATTTAATACTCCTGGACCTAGTTACGGAGTCGTCAACTCACTATTTAAAAAAAATTTACATCTTTAACCGATGAGAGCCGGTAAATGCTCTCAAAGTATTATTTACTAACATCTATTATAAGGCTGGAGAAAAATATAGGACTGAAAGGGTCTGAATAGCTTAGATGGTTTAAAGCAGTCGCCCGGAAAGCGAAAGACGCGGGTTCGATTCCCGCTTCAGCGATTTTTCAGACCTATATTTTTCTCACCTATTTCTTTACGAGTGTTGGAGGATGGGAGTCTTGTAGTCTCCAACCACAGAGACACGTCTCCTTGCATTCTCCCAACTTATTTGCTAGTATCGGTCGTTTAATAAATACATATCTTATTGAATTATTGACTAGAGGTTTTAAAATTTATCAAATTGTTAATTTAATACTCCTGGACCTAATTACGGAGTCGTCAACTCACTATTTAAAAAAAATTTACATCTTTAACCGATGAGAGCCGGTAAATGCTCTCAAAGTATTATTTACTAACATCTATTATAAGGCTGGAGAAAAATATAGGACTGAAAGGGTCTGAATAGCTTAGATGGTTTAAAGCAGTCGCCCGGAAAGCGAAAGACGCGGGTTCGATTCCCGCTTCAGCGATTTTTCAGACCTATATTTTTCTCGCCTATTTCTTTACGAGTGTTGGAGGATGTGAGTCTTGTAGTCTCCAACCACAGAGACACGTCTCCTTGCATTCTCCCAACTTATTTGCTAGTATCGGTCGTTTAATAAATACATATCTTATTGAATTATTGACTAGCGGTTTTAAAATTTATCAAATTGTTAATTTAATACTCCTGGACCTAATTACGGAGTCGTCAACTCACTATTTAAAAAAAATTTACATCTTTAACCGATGAGAGCCGGTAAATGCTCTCAAAGTATTATTTACTAACATCTATTATAAGGCTGGAGAAAAATATAGGACTGAAAGGGTCTGAATAGCTTAGATGGTTTAAAGCAGTCGCCCGGAAAGCGAAAGACGCGGGTTCGATTCCCGCTTCAGCGATTTTTCAGACCTAAATTTTTCTCGCCTATTTCTTTACGAGTGTTGGAGGATGGGAGTCTTGTAGTCTCCAACCACAGAGACACGTCTCCTTGCATTCTCCCAACTTATTTGCTAGTATCGGTCGTTTAATAAATACATATCTTATTGAATTATTGACTAGCGGTTTTAAAATTTATCAAATTGTTAATTTAATACTCCTGGACCTAATTACGGAGTCGTCAACTCACTATTTAAAAAATAAAAAAAAAATTTACATCTTTAACCGATGAGAGCCGGTAAATGCTCTCAAAGTATTATTTACTAACATCTATTATAAGGCTGGAGAAAAATATAGGACTGAAAGGGTCCGAATAGCTTAGATGGTTTAAAGCAGTTGCCCGGAAAGCGAAAGACGCGGGTTCGATTCCCGCTTCAGCGATTTTTCAGACCTATATTTTTCTCGCCTATTTCTTTACGAGTGTTGGAGGATGGGAGTCTTGTAGTCTCCAACCACAGAGACACGTCTCCTTGCATTCTCCCAACTTATTTGCTAGTATCGGTCGTTTAATAAATACATATCTTATTGAATTATTGACTAGCGGTTTTAAAATTTATCAAATTGTTAATTTAATACTCCTGGACCTAGTTACGGAGTCGTCAACTCACTATTTAAAAAAAATTTACATCTTTAACCGATGAGAGCCGGTAAATGCTCTCAAAGTATTATTTACTAACATCTATTATAAGGCTGGAGAAAAATATAGGACTGAAAGGGTCTGAATAGCTTAGATGGTTTAAAGCAGTCGCCCGGAAAGCGAAAGACGCGGGTTCGATTCCCGCTTCAGCGATTTTTCAGACCTATATTTTTCTCGCCTATTTCTTTACGAGTGTTGGAGGATGGGAGTCTTGTAGTCTCCAACCACAGAGACACGTCTCCTTGCATTCTCCCAACTTATTTGCTAGTATCGGTCGTTTAATAAATACATATCTTATTGAATTATTGACTAGCGGTTTTAAAATTTATCAAATTGTTAATTTAATACTCCTGGACCTAATTACGGAGTCGTCAACTCACTATTTAAAAAAAAATTTACATCTTTAACCGATGAGAGCCGGTAAATGCTCTCAAAGTATTATTTACTAACATCTATTATAAGGCTGGAGAAAAATATAGGACTGAAAGGGTCTGAATAGCTTAGATGGTTTAAAGCAGTCGCCCGGAAAGCGAAAGACGCGGGTTCGATTCCCGCTTCAGCGATTTTTCAGACCTATATTTTTCTCGCCTATTTCTTTACGAGTGTTGGAGGATGGGAGTCTTGTAGTCTCCAACCACAGAGACACGTCTCCTTGCATTCTCCCAACTTATTTGCTAGTATCGGTCGTTTAATAAATACATATCTTATTGAATTATTGACTAGCGGTTTTAAAATTTATCAAATTGTTAATTTAATACTCCTGGACCTAATTACGGAGTCGTCAACTCACTATTTAAAAAAAAATTTATATCTTTAACCGATGAGAGCCGGTAAATGCTCTCAAAGTATTATTTACTAACATCTATTATAAGGCTGGAGAAAAATATAGGACTGAAAGGGTCTGAATAGCTTAGATGGTTTAAAGCAGTCGCCCGGAAAGCGAAAGACGCGGGTTCGATTCCCGCTTCAGCGATTTTTCAGACCTATATTTTTCTCGCCTATTTCTTTACGAGTGTTGGAGGATGGGAGTCTTGTAGTCTCCAACCACAGAGACACGTCTCCTTGCATTCTCCCAACTTATTTGCTAGTATCGGTCGTTTAATAAATACATATCTTATTGAATTATTGACTAGCGGTTTTAAAATTTATCAAATTGTTAATTTAATACTCCTGGACCTAATTACGGAGTCGTCAACTCACTATTTAAAAAAAAAAAATTTACATCTTTAACCGATGAGAGCCGGTAAATGCTCTCAAAGTATTATTTACTAACATCTATTATAAGGCTGGAGAAAAATATAGGACTGAAAGGGTCTGAATAGCTTAGATGGTTTAAAGCAGTCGCCCGGAAAGCGAAAGACGCGGGTTCGATTCCCGCTTCAGCGATTTTTCAGACCTATATTTTTCTCGCCTATTTCTTTACGAGTGTTGGAGGATGGGAGTCTTGTAGTCTCCAACCACAGAGACACGTCTCCTTGCATTCTCCCAACTTATTTGCTAGTATCGGTCGTTTAATAAATACATATCTTATTGAATTATTGACTAGCGGTTTTAAAATTTATCAAATTGTTAATTTAATACTCCTGGACCTAGTTACGGAGTCGTCAACTCACTATTTAAAAAAAATTTACATCTTTAACCGATGAGAGCCGGTAAATGCTCTCAAAGTATTATTTACTAACATCTATTATAAGGCTGGAGAAAAATATAGGACTGAAAGGGTCTGAATAGCTTAGATGGTTTAAAGCAGTCGCCCGGAAAGCGAAAGACGCGGGTTCGATTCCCGCTTCAGCGATTTTTCAGACCTATATTTTTCTCGCCTATTTCTTTACGAGTGTTGGAGGATGGGAGTCTTGTAGTCTCCAACCACAGAGACACGTCTCCTTGCATTCTCCCAACTTATTTGCTAGTATCGGTCGTTTAATAAATACATATCTTATTTTACAATTATGTTTGCGGTAAAGAAATTACATTAAGAACAGATCATAAACCGTTAACTTTTATCTTCGGCTCAAAACAAGAAATACCGTTAACAGTAACAAGCAGATTGCAAAGATGGGCATATTTTCTATCAAGATTTAATTATAAAATAGAGTACGTCAAAGCACAACAGAACGGAAACTGTGATGCACTGTCAAGGCTTCCAATCAACGATAATACTCCAATATTTGACAACGAATACACCGCGATAAATTACGTCTCAGAATCAATACAAGCGGTAGGCGCGGAAGAAATTGCGAATGAAACGAAAAAAGATAAAGTTTTGAGGAGCGTAATAAGATATGTAAATGGTACATGGCCAACGGTAAGCGAAATGAATGAAATCGAGCAAAAGTTCTACATGAAACGAGACGAACTAAGTGTCGATAGGAACTGCTTATTATGGGGATATCACATAGTAGTTCCCGACGCAGTAAAAAATAAAGTACTAAACGAATTACATGCTTCACATTTTGGCGTGGTAAAAATGAAAATGCTAGCGAGAAGTTACATATGGTGGCGAAAATAGACAGCGACATTGAAAAGGTAGCGGCAGCATGCAGAGTGTGCGTGCAAGAAAGAAAAAAACCACAGAGTGTTTCGTTAACACCATGGCCGTATCCCGATAGTTGCTGGAATAGAATTCACATTGACTTCCTCGGACCATTTTACGGGCATATGTTCATGATCATAGTAGACGCGTATTCGAAATGGGTAGAAGTTATCGATATGAATAAAAGCACTACAGTACCGAGAGTAATCGAAGAGTTTAAGAAAATATTAGCTCGATTTGGACTACCAAAACATGTAGTTACAGATAATGGTACTCAATTTACAAGTAAAGAGTTTCGAGATTTTTGTAAAAGCAATGGCATTAAGCAAAGTTTCACGGCACCGCATCATCCAGCAACAAATGGTGCGGCTGAGAATTTCGTAGGAACATTTAAAAATAAAGTCAATAAAATCGTCCAAAGCGGTAGAACTCTTGACTATGCAGTTAATCTCTTCTTATTTGACTACCGGTCAATAGAACATTGTACGACGGAAGATCGCCTGCATACATGATGTATAAACGGGAAATGAGAACAAGATTCGACTTATTAAAACCTAATGTTTGCGATAGCGTAGAGAAGCGACAAATAGCTCAGGTAATTGGCAAAACTGGCAATCGAAATGCTGATTTCCAAATTGGTGACACCGTAATGGTAGACGATTTCAATGTACGTAGTAATAAACGTGTAAGAGGCACGATAAAAAAAAAGTTGTCTCCGGTAACATTTGAAGTACAGACTGCACCTGATAAAATTTGGAAACGGCATGTCGACCACATCGTGCGATTGAAAACAGATAGCGACAACAGCAAAGACATAACGGTACCAGCGAACGAACCTGAACCTGTATTGCGTCGTTCCAAGCGTTTAAAGAACAAGATGTAAAGAAAAAAAAGGGGGAAGGAATTGTAATGTCTTAGCACTCATAAGTCACGTGACCGTGACGTGATGTAAACATGACATATTCGGTAGCGGTCGACAAGCGTGAAAACGGGAATATAGTTGTTCCCCGAGAGTCGAGCGTTACACACCTCTGTTTATATATGTAACCAACTGTGTTAAATATATTCTTAGATATCAGTTAATATCCAGAGTAATTAGTGCGTCACCTCGCTACAATACATTACACTAATGTCATAATATTAAGAAACGTTGTGTTTTAGTAATCATTTTTCACTGCCACAAAATATGATTGTTCGATTTTTAGAAGTAGGAAACTAAAACCAACATAATTTTGCTGAATTTATTTCGATGCTGTGAATGAAAAAATGTATCTTACGCTAATCGTCGTATCGTCATTGCTTTTATTGGCATTATTTTCATATGTTTATAGTAATAAAGTACAAAACAAAAATAAAATCATATTAAATAAATGAAAACAAGAATAATATAAAATTATGTACTGTAGAGACTTTTTTGATCATTTAAATATATCATTATAATAAAAATGTAGAAGTTTTCACCACTCTTTTTGCAAAGACTTTAATGTCTCCATTGCACTTCTTATTTGTCGTAATTCAATCAATGCAGATCGTTGTACTTCCAAACATTGCCTTTGAATATGTAGTTCTTTTTTTAATCGTAGCTTTTCTTTTTGAAGATCAACCATTTCAACCGACATTGATTTAATTTCTGATCCTAAAATGTAAAATATAAAATAAATTGAGTTTTATTAATATTTGTATATGTTATTTTATTTATTCAAGTAAAGTACAACCTTGGTCATGTTGTGCCTTACTGCGGGGCACTTAATTTTACGGGATTGTCGTCAGGAATTGGGGATTAGGATCCCAGAGATCCGTTTAGTTTACACTTTTCTTCCTTTATATATCTTCTTTATTAAATCACAATAGTAACTTGACATAAAGTGGTTATTGATTTATTTAGCGTACTCCTGTCTAACTCCTCGTAACGCGGTCGCGATTATTTACTGATTAACTGGCTCTTCTGTATTTCGCAAATTTTACTGATCGACTGGCTCGCGCGTGTTAACGGCGAACCTCTTTATTATCGCGGTTTTTTTCCATAAGAGGGGGTGCCTGGAAACAGGTTTTTAAACGTAAGGGTTTTTCGTCGTCCGGATGCAGGCGAGGAAGTTCGAAGTCGAACTCCTTCGCTTGCATTTCTCGCAAGGTCGGTTTTCGCGCGTGGCTCGCTGCGTTAGCGTTTCGCGCATTCCTTCGCGTCTGGAACGCTTCTTTTAATCTAATATAAAACTTATTTATATAGCTTCTCGGGCTATAACACCCCTCCCCGTTGAAAAAGAAAAACGGAGTTTTTCTTACTTGGGAAAAGTATTAGTATATATTTTGAAGATTAGAATTACTTTTCCCTTTTTCTTTTTCGTTCTTCTTAAACTATTTAGAATAACAATTTTATATTTTCCAATGTACAATATATATAATAACAATCGTTTCTTATTTCTAAAATCGTGTACTTTGACTTCTTTTTAATATTAATCTGGGTAGACTGTAGTCTTCGTCGTCTAGTATTCTAGCGGATAGTTGTCTTCTATTTTTATTTTTATTTTTTCTTTGCATAATTATCCAAATTACAATGATTATTATAATTATTGTTATTATTCCGCTAGACGCCAATGGATATATAAACTGTTTCTGTGTGAAGAAGTTTTGTTCGTTTTTTCGTAAGTCGTTATTTATGTCTTCTAGATTGGCTTAAAGTTTCATTAATTCTACACGGTGTTGTGTTATATTTTTTAACGTGTCTTGGTTTTGAATTGTCATATTATTGTCTCGTGAAAACGTTAGATTAACTTCGGGTAGGTATGTTTGTATGTTTGTGTTATAGATTGTTTCTTTTGTTTCTATCGTCATGTCTGTTGTAATTAGTTTGCATTCGCCTGTTACAGTGATTTTACCCGTATTTTTTATTACTTTTCTGTCTTCAGACTGTTCGTCACACTGTATAGTTATTGTCTGTTCGGCGGCTGTCGAGTATAGCCAGGCGTGTGTTTGTTGTAGCGCTATCCATTTCATATGAGTCGAGACATAGTGTTTTATATTACAATTATACTGATAACGCTGTCGCTGTGTGTACATTTGTATTTCGCACGATGCTTCTGAATTTACGCGATATATAGGTAAACTTTGTTCGCATATGTATTGTGCGTTAATATTATTACATTTTTGTAAATCGTCTTCAGTTATCACTGAATATTTTAATTTTTCCTTATCTACAATAATCATTTTATTATTGACTTTTACATAAGTGTACATTTTTATTAGAAGGTATAGGAAATTCAATTACGTTTATAATGTCATAGGTTGGTTTCGCAATTAATGGAAAACGCAATATAGTATATATATTCATCTGATCGCAGTATGCGCTTCTCGCTGTGTGTTCTTCTATAGCTAACCAGTCCTCGGCGTGGACTTTAAATGGGAAATATAATCCTTGCGGCAATTGCGGTGCCGCTTTTCTTAATTGTGTTATAATGCTATCGATCGGCATTAATTTCGGGTGCATCGCGCCTTTTCGTATATATGTGAGATACTCGATTATATTTTCGACATCTCGTATTAAATCTGTTATTATCGCGGTAATAATTGTAAAATGCTCGTTTATTTCCTCCTGATTGAGGTGTTCCGTACGCGTTTTTGCAGTAATTGTTCGTTTCTTTCGATTATACTTTCTACTTCGTCAATGTGAGCTATAGTCGCGTTTAATACTTTTATCTGATTTTATACCGCGTATTGTATAGTCTGTTGGCTATTCTGTAGTAAGCTTAATTGTTCGTTAATATGTTTTTCGTCATTTGCGTCCATTGTACCGAATAATGTTTCCGCTACTGTGTCTAGTCCGTCTATTAGTCCTCTACGTCGATTTGTCGGCGTTTTATATATGGTATTAATTTGTGTCATAATATTTTGTAAATATGCTGCTTCTTTTTTCGCGATGCTATCTAGATTTGTACACGTGGTTTGACGATAATAATCTTGAAATTTCATTCTATCGCACATTGCTTCTGTCTGTTGTAAATAATTTTTTATTTGTTCGTACCTTTTGTTTATCGTGATTAGGTCTAATTGTATTATTAACTTCCATGTCTTCTTGGAATAGTGTAATTGACCGATTTTTTCGAAATGGATACCTGGATGGTCCTTGAATTCTTCGATTTCGTACGGGAGGTACACGTGTCGTATCGCTTCGCGAGTGCTGAGCTGAAGCTGAATATGAGTGTCCTGTAATAATATATTATATTTCTTTTTTATTTATCTTTTAGTAGCGCGTATCACTTTCGTTTTTAGTTCGCTATTTTTTAAAAGGTTTTTTATTTCTTATGCACCCTGAGATGCTGCTGCATCTTTTCCTTCAGTCTGCATCTGACTGCTTTTGATTGCGTTACGTATACCAAAAGAAAATTAATTCCGAAGTATGGATTTCCGAAACATGTTTGTTGCATGTCGCGAGTGCGATGACATGTTTAATTGGCGCGAGCACTCACATCTGTGCCGCTTATGCCGTCGTGCGCCTGTTGTGGGGCGGGAACTGCCCACTGACTCATTTTGGCGAGCATGTATGGCAATTTTCCGGCGTCCAGAGACGCCATACTCGTTGAGAGTGATTGTTCATGTTAATAGTGGTGTGCGTGAAGTTCATGAGGTGGTGCCTTTTCCTCGTGATGAGGCATGGCGCATACCCTTTGTGTCAATTGAAAGGGCTCTCGCGGGGAGGCAGTCCTTTCCCTTTTACGGAGAGGTGCCGGAGGTGCTCTACGTTGTGAAGGAGAGCGTGCGGCTGGACCCAAGGGCGACACCGCCAGGATCGCCGGTCTCGTCGCCGATGACGCCTCCATCTCGTGCGCCTATTCCTCGGCCCGGCCTGCGGCACGGCTAAGGTAAGCGCATGCTTTAATTATCTATAAATAGTTTTAGTTTATCTGTATGCATGCGCATTTCTTCCTCGTTTTACAGTATAATTTACGTCGGAGTTTTTTTCGATTATTACGTATGATCCGGTCCATAGCGCGTCTAATTTTTTCTATCGTCCGCGTCGGAGCGTCTCGTCGTATACGAGTACTTTGTCGCCTACTCTGAATTTTGTTTCTTTCGCGGCTTTGTCGTAATATTCTTTCGCTTTAGTTTTTTCTTCTTTGAGGTTTTCTTTTGCGTTTAGGTTAGTTGCGCGTAATCTTTCTTTTAGTTCTTGCGCGTAATCGTTATAGTTATACGTCGGTTTAGGCGGTTTCGTAAGCGCTGTCGGTAGATCTGCTCCGTGTCCGTAGACTAGTTCAAAAGGCGTATGTATATCCCGTAGCCGTGTGTGGAGTAGTATTGTAGGTAAACATTGCGTAGGGCGTCCATTCGTCCCAGTCTGTATGATCCGCGTTTATATAATGGCGAAGATATTAGGCTAGGGTTCTGTGCGATCTTTCTAACGCTCCATTACTTTCCGGATGGTAGGCCGTTAAATTATATTGATTTTTAATAATTTGCACGTATTTTTGAAAATTTCGCTCATAAAGTTTTTCCCTTGATCAGTTAATATTTTCTCGGGAATTCCGTATTCAAAAATTATTTTTGTCGCAAATTCTTTCGCGAATGTATTAGCTTCTTGGTTTGCGATCGGTTCGCTTTACTAAATTTAGTTAAATTATCTTGGAATGTTAACAAATATTTATTTCCATTATTAGTTATTGTTAACGGCCCGACTATATCTAGCGCGCATTTTTCGAATGGTTTGCTATGCGTGTCTGTTATAACGAGAGGTGCTTTTATTCGTCGTGATAATTTATTCTTTTGACAAGATTCACATTTAGAAATATATCGTTCGACGTCTTTCGTTAATCCCGGCCAATTATGGTTTAACCGAATCCTTTTAATAGTTCTCTCGATGCTTTGATGCCCTCCTACGGGGACATCATAATATTCGTAGAGTATCAGCTGTTTTTCCTCTTCGGTATATATCCTTGCTTCGTCGGTATTTTTTTCTTCTTCTACCTTAAGGATTTCTTCTTCTTGTTCTTCTTGCTGCGGTTCTGGTATCGTGTTTCGACTTAGCGTGTCGGCGTTTGCATTCGCTCGTCCGGCCTTGTGTATGATTTCGTAATCATATTCTTCGAGTTTTAATCTCCAGCGGATTAATCTTGATCCACGATCATTTACGTTGAATAACCAGATCAATGGCTTATGATCGGTTATTATTTTGAATTTCGTTCCATATACATATGGTCGAAAATGTTTTACGGCCCATATGATCGCTAATAGTTCCTTTTCAGTCGTATTGTAATTTTGCTCCGCGCGAGAAAACATTCTGCTCGCGTAAGCGATAGGACAGTCGTTGTCTACCGGTCTCTGTGACAGCACGGCTCCGATGGCATAGTCGGAGGCATCGGTGGTCACTTTAAATTCTTCTTTGAAGTCTGGATACTTTAGCACTGGCGCCGTCATTAGTTTTTCTTTTAAGGTGTCGAACGCGATTTGTTGTTCGCTGTTCCATGAAAATTTTTCATTCTTTTTCGTTAACTTCGTTAAAGGCTTGGCGATACGCGAAAAGTCTTCAATAAATTTCCTGTAATAGCCGGATAATCCGATAAACGATTGAATATCTTTAACTTTTTTCGACGTCGGAAAATTTTTTACCGCTGTTAGTTTAGATGGATCGGGTAATATACCGTTTTCGGAAATAATATGTCCTAAATAAATTACTTCCTTTCGCATAAATTCGCATTTATCCGGTTGTAATTTTAGATTATTCTCTCGTAGTCTTCGTAGTACTTCCGCGAGTCTTCTATTATGATCCTCTAGGCTGGATCCGTAGATAACGATGTCGTCTAGGTAGACCAGACATCTAAGTCCTTGTATCCCCGTAAATACTGAATTCATCAGCCGTTGAAAAGTCGCTGGTGCGTTCTTTAGTCCGAATGGCATGCGATTGAATTCGTAATGTCCGTAGGGGTTGGAAAAGGTTGTCTTATTTTTATCGCGTTCGGCCATCGGTATCTGGTGATATCCTGATGCCAAATCTAGCGTAGTAAAATACTTGGCGTTTCCTAGCTGATCTAATATATCCGTGATATTTGGCAGTGGAAACGAGTCGTCTATCGTTAGATTATTAAGGCGTCGGAAGTCTACTACTACTCGGAGTTTCGGTTTTCCGGGTGCGTCGGATTTCTTTGGCACTACTAATAACGGTGTATTCCATTGACTCGCGCTGGTTCGAATTATTCCGTCTTTTAACATTTCTTGCACTTGGTTATTTACTTCCGTTTTGTGCTTCTCGGGAAGACGATACGGTCTCACGTTTACCGGTGAGGTGTCGGCGCGCGTATTTATCTCGTGCTCTATAGTCACGGTGCATGTCAGTGGTTCTCCGCTTAAATGGAATATGTCGCTATACTCTTCGCATATTTTTTGTATCGCACGCTTTTCTTCTTTATTTAAGTGTTCTGTCCGTAATAATTGTCAGATTTGTTCATTACGCGGTGACGAATATTTGCGCGTCTTTTCCGTTTGAATGGTATATATTTCATGCGGGTTGTCTTCGCTAATACGGTTACGGTTACGCGCGGTGTACGTATCTCGACGGTCTCGTCCGTAGTATTAATCACACTGATGGGACATATGTAATTCTTCGGCTTTACGAGGCATCGTCCGATGTATATTCCCGACGCGGTTTCTTCTGCCCGTATAATTCCAATTTCGTTACGATTTGTTGCAGCTTGAAGTTTCACTGCGGCTTTAACGTAACTTTGTCATAAGGCTGAAGCTTTAACACGGCGTCTCCTATTTTGAGTTCCCGTTTTTTATAATCGCACGAAACTTGCTGTTTTCTAAGGAAGTCGATTCCTAGTATTTCTTCGTAATCCATTGGAAAATCATCTTTCACGACGTATATCGCGTGTTTTATTTTGCGATCGTCTAAATCGATAGTCGCGTATATCTTGCCTATTGTTCGCGCCTTGTGTCCGGTTATTCCGATTAGCGTGATTTTATCTTTATAGATAACGGTTTCGCCTTTTAAATGCTTTACTTTTATTAAGGAAATAGTGGCTCCGGAATCATAAAGCATATTAATTTGTCCGCGTTTTGTTTCGCGTATTGGTAAAGTAATTATATCCAATCCAGCTGATCCTTGCGGTGTCCGTCGCTGTTTTTTTCTTATCTCCTTCTTCTTCGTCGCTACTACGCTCGGAGTCTGAGTTTCTTTTTCGCGGCCTACTATCTTTTTTATCGCCGTTCTTATTGTTATTTCGCGATTTTCTTTCGTCATCCTTCTTTGTTCGGTCCGACGTTTTTGCCTTAGGTCGTCCGTTTAACGACCAACATTCTTCATGGTTATGTCCGCGTTTCTTGCAATGCTTGCAGAATTTTTCGACGGTATTTACGCGAGATGATTTGTCCGGTTTCGGTAACGCATATCTGCTGCTGCGACAATCGCGTCCGTAGTGTCCGGTCTTTCCGCATTTATAACACTGAGTCGTGTTTTTTATTTGTCGCGATGACGCTTGATCGTATCGGTTACGGTTCGGAAAATTACTTGATCGCGACGCGGTTGAGCCTTTTAGTTTTTCTTCGGCCATTGCGGCGGTTATAGCTTCTTGAAGGGTGCGATAATTACGTGAGCGAATTAGCATTTGTATTTCTTCGCGTAATCCGATTTGAAAATTTTGTAGAGCTTGTTTTTGTTTAGTATGTAATATTATACGTTTTTCTACGACAGAGTGGTCCTCTCCTTCGATCATAGATTCATATAATTGTATGGCTAGAGTATCGACACATGTTCCGAATGTTTGTGCGCTTTCGTTAGATTTTTGTTTCAGGGAATTAAATTCAATTTGCAAATGAGTGGTACTTCGTTTGCTTTGGTACGAAATTTCTAATTGTCGTTTGAGTTCGTCATACGTTCGTATGTCTTGCGTTTGAAAATCTAGTATGGGAAAATCTAGCTTTTCCCTTTAATTTAGTACATAAGATAGCTTTTACTAAACTTGTCTCGTTCGCTGGGTCTATGTTTCGTACAGCATAATTACATGTGCTTAAAGACTCTTGCAATTTATGTTGTGATGTTCCGTTAAATTCCGGAATCATACTTCGCGCTTTTTTAAATGAAATATACCTTTCGGTATTATTTCGTCGGTGTCTTACATCATTCTCTGTGCGTCCGTATGTAATATTGTATCTGTCGTTATCGTGCTCATGGTATCGCGTGTCTTCGTCACGAGTGTAATTGCGTACGTCTTGGCGGTTAACGTGTCGTTCGCCTTCGTATATGTTAGATTCGCGTCTCTGGTCGCGTAATATATTCATTTCCATACGCATTTCCTGTATTCCTCGCATTATATCGCGTAAGAGGGGATTATTCAGATTATTCATACTAGTATTACAGTTTACGGGAGGTTCATGTACTTCTGCCTCTACAACGTGTTCGTCGATGTGCCGTATGCTATTTCTAAGGTTGTCAATTTCTCGGTTGATGTCGTCGTTTGACACGTGTATCAATTTGCTCGGCGGTGGCGGTGTGTGCATTAACGACATGTTCATTTCGTTGATTTCGTTCGGATCAAAAATGCTACTATCGTAAGATGTTAACGAAAATTCGCCTCGTTGTGATACGTTACTGGGCGTTCGGCTGACGCGTGGTCTGATATCTTTTCTTTTCGCAATAACAGGTTCCGTTTCGTAATTCGCAAATAAGCTTTCGTCGAAGCTACTAAATGGAAATTCGCGTTCGGTTATTACGTGTGAGGGTAATTCGAAGTCGCTGTCGCTCGAGTAGTTTCTAATTTCTTACGTACTTTGTCGAGGTTCGCTGGTGCTAGCGGGATAGCTCTATTAGTTAATACGTCGGCGTCGCGATTAGTGAATGGCAGGTCGTTATCGTTCGCGACATTTTCGGTTTCGCTATTACTTGAATGTCGCGTTTCTAAATTTCTACGCAGGTTATCGAGTATTTGTCGTTCTCGAAGAACGCGTAATGTTAGTCGTGCAGGTTCGCTATGTAACCACGTTCGATTCGCTATCGGTGGTTAGCGCCTTCCGACTGCATGCGATATAATTGTATTATTCGGACTTACAGTACTATGGATATCGCATCTTTACGCTTTGCGCTGCTTGGCTGCTGACGCTGCGGTCTCTCGCTCTCGCTCTCGTCGGCTGATAAGGCGGGCGGCCCGGCGTTGGTAGTGACATGGCGGGTCGTTGCTCGCCGTTGGTGCGATGTCCGTGTTGTTGTCGTAGGTCGGGGTTCCTACTCGGGTGTCAGCTTCATTGACCGTGATTCTCTCACTGCTTTGGTTTCCCGTGCTGTCCGTTGTCCTTGTCCGTCAGCTGTTGTACTGGCGTGCCCGTTTTTTTAAACTTTTGTTTTGTTCACAGGCCTTAAGGATTTTGTGGTTGGCGGACTTCCTGAATCCCACCGCTGCCACCAAAATGTTGTGCCGTGGGCGGCATTGTATTTTCGATAATGTGGGAATTGCCAGGCAAAGGAGTTGGGACTCCACGGTTCCACTCAATCCACTTCACTTTTTCGTTCTTTCCTTTTAAATATTTTATTCAATAAAAGAACATTTTCTTATATTTATAGAGGTTACTTATTTCAGCGCACTCCCGTCTCCCTCCTTGTAACGCGGTCGCGATTATCTTTCAATTAACTGGCTCTTCTTTATTTCGCAACTTTTTCTGATTGACTGGCTCGCGCGTGTTAGCGGCGAGCCTCTTTATTATCGCGGTTTTTTCTGTAAGAGGGCGGTGCCTGGTAACAGGTTTTTTAAACGTAAGGGTTTTTCGTCGTCCGGATGCAGGCGAGGAAGTTCGAAGTTGAACTCCTTCGCTTGCATTTCTCGCAAGGTCGATTTCCGCGCGTGGCTCGCTGCGTTAGCGTTTCGCGCATTCCTTCGCGTTTTAGAAGACATATAAAATTTATCTCTATAGCTTCTCGGGCTATAACATAAGTAATAATTGAGATCAATGAGCGCGAATACCAGCATACTTACGAAATGCCTACACAGCAAGGCACACGCGAAAAATAGGATATTTGCGAAAGTGCAAGCAAAGAGTTTCGACATTGAACTTGCTTCGCTTGCATTTGGACTTTGACCGCATACCTGAAAATGACCCAGAAAATTAAGAATAAAATACCCGCCGCAACCGCGCACGGGGTCAGTCGATTATTATAATACGGGTCGCTATCACGGTCAGAATCGCGAATGATAATCCAAACGCGAGACCAACGCGGAGTGAATCACGAGCGAGATTAACTAACTTAACACCGAAAGGTGACAGCAGATAAGCACGCGTTTAAAAGACCTATTGTAATCATTTATTTTAATGAAAGTGTCATTATTGAACAATGTTGTGTGTGAACAAGTATCCAGTGTCTCCGACGACCCGGGGCCCTAGCTCCTAATCCAGCAACGATTCCTATTATTTCCTCTGTGCCAAACACAAGGCACAACATGTGTAACTGTAGAATACAAGAATGCGTGTATATGTGTGTCTGTATGTTGTTCTTAGAAATAAAATAATAGAAAAAGATATATATGGGGAATACGTATAAAATATATATAAAAATAAGAAAAGAGAAATAAAAATTATATAACGATAATATATGTATATATGCGTTTCGGGGAAAGGCTCTTTCTGAAAACCCGATCAGGCACTGAGGGTAATCAAAGACATCTAATTATAAATCTCCGTCCGATAATCTGGAACAATGCATATTATTAATCCTCTATTATTACCATTTCCTATTATAATTAAATTTTAAAAGGGGGAACTCACTATTATGTTATTTAATCCACCTCTCTCTCCGAACGAATAACCTCTAGTAATCAACTAAAATCTAGCCGGTCTGCCGCAAACGGATAATCTGAAATACAAAATAAAATTTCTCATTAACAAATATAACCGAACATAATTAATTAAGAAAGACTCACCATCTTCCGACCAATGAGCCCATAATTCCTCCAAAGTATACGGTACTCTTTCCCTTGGCATTCTTTTTATTATTTTTGGCTTATCGACTCTAAATAAACCGCGCAGGTAAAAGGTATCATCGTATGTGATACCAAATGAGCTAGCCCACATCCGAGCCACAGGAGTCTCAGCCCATAATCTATCTAACCCCATCCTATGTACCTCCTTTGAAATTTAATTTTCTTCCTGTGAGCAATACTGACGTAGCCAAATAATTGTAAATCTTCAAAATACTGAAAGAATAAAACAATAGTAAAATAAAAGGAAAATTTTTACTAACGAATACTTTCTCAATTCTCTTGCTTACCGGTTCTTTGTTGTGGAG
Organism: Lasius fuliginosus; assembly: GCA_949152495.1. Lineage (NCBI taxonomy): Eukaryota > Metazoa > Arthropoda > Insecta > Hymenoptera > Formicidae > Lasius > Lasius fuliginosus. Next base: position 397,513 of record OX424447.1, on the reverse strand, counting down.
CGGCTTCTCATCCATCTCGAATAAGCCTCGCAGATTGAAGATATCTTCGTATTCAAAAGCGCTCAATGAGGCCCGATCCTGGCCTAATGGGGATTCGCTCCATAAATAACTTAACTCCAATTTGTGTATAGTACGTGAAAATTTTATCATCTCTCTGTGTTGAATGTTAATAAATCCTTTGATCTTAACACCTCTAAATGTCTGAAAAAAAGACACAGAATACTGACCCAATTTCAAATTATTGTTATAACTACTAAAATTTACAAACCAATATTACTCACCATTGATGTAAATTTTATCTTGACTGTTAAGTCGTTAAAACCAATTTTTATAGGTTTATCTTGTTCCTCTCTTACGGCCTATAATTCACTTCACTTTTTTTTCTCAACTGCACTTCACTGCGACGCGACATATACTGAAGAACGCTTATATCATCCTGCACTCGCAGGTGGGAAAAGGGGATGACGCGAAACTTCCGCGAAAAGATAGCGTGAAATAAACAACGCGAAGCGCTCTAAAAATAACATAAAAAATTATACATACATTTAAAACAAGTAACTATTCTAATACCTCATACATTTGTATCTAGAATTATAACTAACAAATAATAATACAAAATAACAAAATTAATTTGTTAAGAATTAACACTACCAATTACTTTTAATTTATTATTCCAGAATCATCTATCCTGCCACCTAATATGGATACTATATATATATATATATATATATATATAATATTAAATTTAATATAAATACTAATATATATAACCCAAGAAAATAAAATAATAAAACAAATTAATATAATTAGTACTAAAAAGAATTAATTATTATTAACTCGTAAGGGGAAAAGACAAACACAATTAAACATTCCTCCTATATTATTACAATTGTTATTATATAAATGTGAAAAATGTAAATATAAACATATGTGTATGTGTATGTATGTGTATCCTCAAGATAATAGCAATTATAAAATATATAAAAATACACTAAAAGATATATATAAAACTTAACAACGACGCTCCATCAGATGGAAAATCTAAAACAAACAGAAGAGAACTTTATTATCAACCTTCTTTTTATTTCACTCTCTCTCTTTCTTTCTTTTTCCTTTTTTTTCATGCATGCAAACACTATATTGACTATTATATATACATATATCTAACGACGAATATTAATAATCCAATATACAGGGTGGACCATTCTAATTTATCCAAATTTATGCAAATTTCTCGTAAAATAAGCAAAATAGAAAAAAATGTTTTATATAAAAGTTGTAGGGTTCAGAGGGGGACACCTGATGATAACTTCGACCCTGACCTTGGAGTCAAATTTAGGGATCATTTCAAGGTCAACTTGATTTTCTTAAATGGAACTACCAATTTTTCATATCATATTCTTGTAGCTGGCGTCAAGACCTTTTCAAAACACTATAATAAAATGTTTTTCCATAAAGTACTTTTTGAGTTATGAGACTTGAAATATTGTATGCTGCGCGTAACACGGCAAATTTTTAATTCTATCTCTACTTTTAGCGCTACCCATGAACAACGGCGTGGACGTAATAGTTTTCTATTTTCTTGTGTAAATTCGGAGTACCCTGTAATCGGAGGTTCCCGTGTTCGAAATAAACAAGATACTCAGGGTACAATACTCTGAAATTTTGTAACAATTGGATACCGACTTATTTCGAGTCATTGATTGTCTGTTCTAGAAATAATGCCATTTTTCAAAATTTACATGGAAACTCATTTGTTATTACTTGAAGATCAATTTATTACGAGAATCCTTTTCATTGTTGTGGCGATTAACAATTATTTAATCCCATAAAAACCATTTAGACGGTGAATGTGAGTGTCCGGTAAGAAAAGTTTACTTTACAAAATATGTATTTACAAAAATTTTTTAACGACTTAATATGTATAAAAAAATCTACTTTAATTCTTTTAGATGGTGGGTGATAAAATAAAGGCTGATAAAATAACAAAGACTATTTTATATGTATATGATTGCCACTGATAAAATGGCCTTGACAACAGTTGAAAATAAAGGTTTTCAATAGTTAATGAAAACTACTGTTCCTCTTTACAAGGTGCCAAGCAGAAGAACAATTACTAAATTGATAGAAATGCGATACGAAGAAGCTTTTATAATTTAAATCGAAAAAGCTACTTGTTATAGTCTCACTTGTGATAATTGGACAGATATTATTAATCAAAGTTATCTTGGTGTAATTGTTTACTATTTAACAGAAAATCTCGTAAATATTTCTTTGTAAATATTTTGCAAAAATAGTTAAACAGCGAGAAAAATTAAACATTTAATAAATAGTTCAATATCCAATATGGCGCACGACTCGGCCTCGACTCACAGTACGGGACGGCGCCGCTAGGCGGCGCAAGACCGGAATGCTAACTCGTGGATAGAATACAGCCAGCGGAGTATAATAAGAGAGCCCCATGCGGAGTTTCGTCGAAGGAGCGGTGTATACAAATCCACACAAACCTAGAAGAGAAGACTGACGAAATATTTTTCAATACAATACTATACACTGACACAATTACACATGTAATTAATTGTAAATATTTAAAGTCATGTATCACTTCAACTGAGCTAATTTATGTGAAACTTAAGCGATCTCCTATATCCTAGCGTCTTTACTGCGAAAAATGTAAATCGATTCACAATTGTTGAGCAGTATCAAACTTTATTGGTTAAGAACTTACGTCCACTGAAAACACTCATGGCTAATTATACTCCTTCGGAGATTGTTGATGTTCTCCTTGTTCTCGGAGAATGTCTACAAAATTATCGTGAAGCTTCGCGAGTTTATCGAAATCGTTATCCTGAAAGAAAACACCCAAATCATTTCGAAATCCGGTACCTTGAACAAAGAGCTCGTCAAGGCCATTTGAGGCGCTATCAAGAACATCGTGTGTACAATAATGAAGACGACGTGCGTGTGCTCGTTATCTTGGCAACTCTTCATCTTAATCCTCATACGAGTAGTCGGGTTATGGCTAGAGAAATTGGTATACCGAAAACAATGATTTTAAGAATTTTGAAGAAAATGAAGTACCATCCTTATCATATTACGTTAACACATACTCTTAGTCAACTAGATATGCAGTTACGTGTACAATTTTGCCATTGGGCACAACAGATGATCAGAGCTGATCCGAATTTCTTCTATTATGTTATGTTCTCTGATGAGTCGACGTTCAAAAATAATAATGTATTGAATAGACATAATTGTCACTATTGGTCGAATGTTAATCCTATTTGGCATAGACAAATAGATAATCAGCATCGGTGGAGTGTAAATGTTTGGTGTGGGATTATAAATGGTTACTTGATTGGTCCTTATTTCTTCGATGGAAATGTCAATGGAGAAAATTTTCTGGAATTTCTCAGGAATCATTTACCACAATTACTTGAAGATGTTGATTTGCATACACGACAGAGAATGTGGATACAACTTGACGGAGCGCCACCTCATTATGCGGCAATAGTGAGAAATTATTTAGATCGGGAATACAATGATAGGTGGATTGGACGGCATGGATCCGTCGCATGGCCCCCACGATCTCCTGATATGACTTTTCCCGACTTCTTTTTATGGGGGTATATAAAAAATGTTGTCTATGAGCATGCGCCTACAACCAGAGAAGACATGATGGAAAGAATACGAGTAGCTTGCAGGAGTATATCTCGCGCTGTCTTACTCGAAACGGTCAGACATTTTCAAGATAGGTTGGGGTTATGTATTCGAGTCAATGGAGATAATTTAGAACAATTCCTTCGATAGAAAGATTTGTAAATTTGTGAAAGAGAATGCGACTTCCGTCAATTAAGCAGCTCGTTTCGTGAGAGGCACGGGGAATCACGCTAATCAAGCACCCCAAAGGGAATAGAAAACTATTACGTCCACGCTGTTGTTTATGGGTAGCGCTAAAAGTAGAGATAGAATTAAAAATTTGCCGTGTTACGCGCAGCATACAATTTTTCAAGTCTCATAACTCAAAAAGTACTTTATGGGAAAACATTTTATTATAGTGTTTTGAAAAGGTCTTGACGCCAGCTACAAGAATATAATATAAAAAATTGGTAGTTCAATTTAAGAAAATCAAGTTGACCTTGAAATGACTCCTAAATTTGACTCCAAGATCAGGGTCGAGGTCACCATCAGGTGTCCCCCTCTTAACTCTACAACTTTTGTATAAAACATTTTTTTCTATTTTGCTTACTTTACGAGAAATTTGCGTGGATAAATTAGAATGGTCCACCCTGTATATTACAAAGAAATAAATAAAATTATTGTCAATGAAAAACTTACCATTCCATCCAGCAACAATTCATCTTACGCATCTTCCAACCAGTGGATTAACTCTAATAACTTATAATCTAAAATACAAAAGGGAACTTTTTATTATTAAGTTGTTCCTATGTCCCTCCTTCCTCACTTACCATCCGAATCTGGGATCGGCAACTTTTCCAGCTTTACTGGAAATTGATCTCATAAGCACTCGTGTTTCATGATCCATCCCTCAGTATATAATAATCCAACATTTCTAACCGGAAATTGATTCGATTGTTATAGTCCGGAAGCTATAACCACATTTTAATATAAAAGATGTCGAAATAGAAGGGCATTGACCGCGCGGAATGCGAGCACAGCAACTTACGCGCGATCGCCCGAAAAACTTGCGAAAAAGTGCAAGCGAAGAGGTTTAACTTTAAACCTGTTTCGCTTGCACTTGGACTTTGATCGCGTCCCCGAAAATCCCGGAAATAACGAGGGAATAAAAGGCCCGCCGCAGACGCGCGCCGGGCAGTCATGAATCAATTTTATTTGATACCCAATCGATTAAGTAGTCGCTCATACGGGAATCGCCTATCACGCCAAAGTCGCAAGTAATTATAACAAACATAAGTTAACGCGCAGTGAGCCGCGAACGATACTATATAACCGAGCGCAGAAAGGTATAACCAAATAAACACGCGCTAGTGAATACTTTGAAAACTGTTTAATAAATAAAAGTGAAATTGTTAAAACAACAAGTGAGTAAATCTATTTGAGTTCCTGACGTCCCGAAGTCCCCACTCCTAATTCGGCAACGATCCCGAATTTCATTTCCTTCGCACCGCGAGGCACAACACCAAGCTTTCGTGTCTCAAAATCCACTCTTTAGTATATAAAAATTTAATTTTTTTATTCTGCCTGTCAACCATTTTGAATTTTTACTTTATTAACTCTCTATATTCATCGGCGGCTTAATAAAGATTAAGGAGCCGAAGCGCAAGACTGGGGAATGTTTATGTTATGCTGATCTAATACGCTTAATAAAGAGCAAGAACAAGGCATTCGGAGGATAAACGCAACGAAGAAGAAAAAGAGAGGACGATATCAATTAACCAACCTCATCATACATATATAATAATTTTTTTTTATTTTTTTGTGTGTGTATATAAGAGTGCATATGCGTGTGTGTGTTTCTTAAAATTAATAATAATAATAAAATATAAAAGAGAAGATATATAATCTAATAATAATATAATAATATAAAATATAAATATATCCGGAGGAAGGAGGACTTCCTTCTGTAACAAAACACAAAACCAAACATTAAAATTCTGAGATATATATATATATATATATATGTATATACTACAAAATGGGTATACTTACCTCACCATTTCTCCCCTTCCTCATACGGCTCTAAGCCGAAAAGTTTCCGCAAACTAAAATTGTCATTATATATAAAATCAAGATTATATCTTCCGATATAATCTCGAGCCTCTGGGGTATCGCCCCATAAACCGTCGTGAGCCTCCCTTTCCACACGACGAGACCATCGTATGTACTGCCTATGCAGAATGTCTCGGTATTGGACTTCATTCATGAACTGAAACATATATATAATAAGAAACATGCAAAATTTGTATATAACAAAGGAACAGTGAACTTTACTTACGACATAACGAGGCCACACTACATAGATTATCCTATTAGGCATCTCTTCTATTTTTCTCTCTTCTTTTCTTTTTCTCTCTCTCTTCTTTTCCTTTTTCTATTTTTAATTCAGCATAGTCGTCGGCTTAACGAATACTGAAGAGCGCTTAGCGCTTATGTCATATTGTAATTCTCCGCGCCAGATAAGTATATATAAACTAAACAATCTCTCGCGCGGTGCATCGAACCACGGCTTATGATATTCAAACCATATTGATTAACAATCAATATCTATATAGCGTACCACTTATTTTAGATCACAAAATCCTTATTCAAATGGTTATAAAATCAGGCTAATTTTATATTACAAATCAATATTCTAAAATAATAATAAATCACATTACGTACTCGTATGTATATCAAATACATACAACACTAATATAAAAATGGCCCGAATCAAAAATAATAAAAAATGAACGCGAGCGCGACGTGAAATAGTGAAGGAGCGGTCAATCTTTTCTGAGTCACAAGGAAATTAAGTCAAAAATCACTACACGTAACGTACACAAAAATTCTCTTTAATTAACTCTAAATAAAACTAAGACATTTACAATAAAGAAGTTGAAAACTTTAAACGAGTTCAATTACTTAATAAGTCGCGAGCGCTCAAAGGAGTTTAAGTCGCGAAACTAGCGTGAACTATGAAATTTAGACTAAGTCCAAAGCGGTAATTTAATAGCGGTTTTATCTGCGGTTTTACGTTGCTAAAGTGCGAGCGAAAAGCTGACGAGCGCTCGTCGCCGATGGGCGCATCTTTTATCACCTTTGCAAAGGGGCTGTCTTTTTGGTCAATATCCAATGGATTTTGATAAATTTAAAGCGTTTTGAGGTGACCTCGGGGCGCCGTGCTCAATTGGCTGCCTACGGGTCTGTCAAAATTTGCACGCACCTGACATGCGCAAGGTGCGCGTCAGCGTGCGTGATTACTAATCGAAGGCCTGCGTGGGGCCTTCGCGCATGATTGAAGTATCTCGATCGATCGATCGACGGCTACAGACAGTTGGCTTTATTTATTATTTAGCAATTTTTTTGTTACGAAAGAACTGATATTGCTTTTATTTTTCAGACGTTTCGGACAAACAATCAATTATAGAAGGTTCGATATTTCCATGTAGAAGGAAAGTCGCCGTTTTTGCATGAATAACAACGATAAAATTGCTACTGAAAGACATACGCGAAACAATTATCGAAAATGCCTTAATTTATTGAGTGGCCTTCATTTGGACACAGTACAATTGGACACGTTGCAAATGGACACAAAATTTTGCACACGGTTCAATTGGACACCGTTCAATTGGACACCATTCATTTGGACACGTAAAAGTTGCAAACCGTTCATTTGGACACGTAAAAGTTGCCCACCGTTCAGTTGGACACATAAAAATGCACACCGTTCAATCGGACACGAAAAAATGCACACCGTTCATTTGGACACGTAAAAGTTGCACACCGTTCAATTAAACACGGTGCAAATGGACACCGTTGATTTGGAAAGTACAAGCACAGACCACCCCACCAACCCCCAACCCCCCCGCCACCTAACGTTACAAACCCATGTGGAATACCACTTTGTATTGCGCAATTAAACGGTGTCCATTTGCACCGTGTCCAACTAAACGGTGTGCAACTTTTACGTGTCCAAATGAACGGTGTGCAACTTTTACGTGTCCAAATGAACGGTGTGCATTTTCACGTATCCGACTGAACGGTGTGCATTTTTATGTGTCTAACTGAACGGTGTGCAACTTTTACGTGTCCAAATGAACGGTGTGCAACTTTTACGTGTTCAAATAAACGGTGTCCAATTGAACGGTGTCCAATTGAACCGTGTGCAAAATTTCGTGTCCATTTGCAACGTGTCCAATTGTACTGTGTCCAAGTGCACCGCTCCCAATTTATTAACAGCGCTTGCACTGCTTGAGCATCCTTAAAATATTCAATCTCAAACATAAAGAAAAACACAGATAATATTATAATATTATATACGATCGAATTTACTTATATATATACATATACTCGTATGTTGCTATTACAGAAAGGCTTATGTACATCGCGGCACTCGTCTTTATAAAAACAAGCTACACTCTTATTGGATTCGATTGTGGCGGACAACATCTGAATATTACCTCCATATCGCTACTTGATGTTGGTGAATGCAATCTTAATTATCGGAAAACTAATAGTAGTAATATTTATGTACAACTTCTGCAACTTTCTGATTATAATCATGCTGAAGTTATCCAATGCAAAGTAGAAATTTTACGTGCTATCTATTATTGTGGAATGCATTCACATGTCTCTGTGGTTCATAATGGAAGAGCTGACTACATCCATGAAACTGGATACACGCAATGCTTAAGGATACTTCAAGACGGAACCTACTCATTAGGAGCTGGCAATGTCATCCATGGTCTAAAATCCAACCAGACTTCTTTCCACAGCCTTACTCTTGCCGGTCATATTAGTAACGATGGAAGTTGTAAAGGCACTCAATACTCCGATCCTTACGGTACATGGGATAATGTCGTAGTCCAAGCCACTGTCAAAATATCTGTGAAAACATCACACGTATCGGTATAACTAAATTCCGGAAAGATAATATTGAAATCCGGAACCGTCTGCAGACTTAGCGAAAGTTTTTGCCTTGACTCAGACGATGGATATACTTATTGGAAACCTGTGCTAATATCGTCCTGCGATTTTCATAAATACGATGTCCTCTACGAGGGCCCAGCAACCAAAATTACGGATGACGCAGAAGATCCATCATCTCCAATTATCTACAGCTTAACAACTTAAGATATTACTTTTGCTTTTACGAAGGCAGCCTCTGTGCGGATATACATTATCCTGTACGGAACATCCTAAGCTCTTCATCTTCGAAACCAAGGAGGGCACCGCTTTTGTCAATCGAGGTATTATTCCCGTGGACAACCTGGATATTTTCGCGTATATGAATTCCTAATTCGTATATGTAGAAAAGCATATTCGACAGCAGATGACCTCACTATATTACAACGTCATGCAGCAAAAATGTGAATTAGAAAGACAAGTAATAACTAATGCCTTGTCTTTCGCTACTCTTCAACCTGATGAATTCGCATATCGACTTATGAAAGGACCAGGCTATGTGGCAGTAACGACCGGAGAAGTAACGCACGTCATAAAATGTATACCTGTGAACGTCGTGATAAGGAAAACAGAAGAATGTTTTATCGAATTACCTGTAACTGCACACAATATTTCTCTGTTTCTCACCCCAAAATCTACAATAATCACCAAATACAGGAATCAGAGAGAATGCAGTTATGAATTACCGACAATGTATCGCATCGAAGAAACTTGGGTCCAGTTTACACCTGAACCGCAAGTAAGACAACTACCTCCGCAGCAATTAAAACCGATGACAGCGTTATCTTGGGAATACTTGACACCAGGTCCCCTTGCAGTCAGCGGAATATATTCCGAAAAGGATTTGGAAAAATTGAGGGACCACATTATGTTCCCTGCGGAAAAACCTGCTCTACTCAATATCCTTGCCAGAGGACTCACCGGTCATTCCATCGACACGAATGCAGTCTCAATGTTCAATTTGTTAGACGGTCCAGGTTTTCCCGGAATTAGCGGCTTTATAAAAGGAATCGTATTATTTCGTGAAAATTGTGGTTGAGTAGATAATTGAGGATTATAATTTGCAAATGTTTGAGGATGTACGGGTCTATTTAAAAAATCTGTGCGAGGAGTAAAGTTAGATTTATGAGACGGCATGGTTCTTTTACGCGCATTTTCCGCTTCTAAGGTTTTCGAAAGTTGTATCGCGGATACGAAAGCGTTTTCAAATGAATGAGATCTTTCTAATTTAACTCTGATTAAGAGGTCAGAAGGAAGATCGTTAATAAAACTAGTAGTGACACTGTGTTCAATATTATCCTTTGTAATCTCATCGATAAATCCGTTAGTGTTAGTTTCTCCGTCGAGTATAGCTGAGCGTAATTCTTTTACTCTCTCTATGTAATCAAAGATATTTTCATTTGGCTTCATATAAATATTTGCCAATTCACCGCGATATTGATTTACGTACCTGTTAGGATCGAAAATTCTTTTTAATCGTCTTGTCAATTCAAAGACAGTTTCATATTCTGTTCCTTCTATAGCGGCATAAGCGTGTCCTTGTAATTTATTAATTATTAGTTGTACTAAATGGTATTATTGATAACCTGGAATTAATTCAAGGGCTCGCTCGCACATTTTACTAAAATGAAAAACGGAAATTTTATGTCCGTCGTGTATAGGAATAGAGTCAACGACATCCCTAAGACGAATAGGAGAATATGTGTCTACAGGACTGGTTCTACGGGGAAGACCCAGTGATGCCAGAAAGGCCACGCTAGCAACACGCAACCGTGGTAGGGAGAATGACGCACACAAAGCGAAAACCGCGTACGTGTGAGCTCGGCGCTTCAGCTAGCTTCGAGTAGTAGAGGAGGACAGATAGATTGTTTGCTGTCTCCTTCCTACCAAGCCGGCAACGAAGACGACGGGCGACGCTGCTCGCTTCTCTCTTCTTGATACGCGTGACAGCGTTAAATGTTTCTTTACAGCCTTTTTGTATTAAATATATATATATATATATATATATATATATATATACTCTTATGCAAATGCTTTTATATGTGCAGTACATTGTACAGTATACTGTTTTATATTTATTTTTAAGTATACTTAAATAGAAAAATGTTATTTATTAAAGTGTAATATAGCGTTAATATTAATAGTAACAGAAGCTTTAAAAAATATCTAATATATAATAATAATTATATATTTAACTTTACTGTTTTGTATACATACATATTTACGATACTATTACGACACACAACGTATACTGACCACATATATACGTTTGTGTCGTTGACAGCTTAAAATGATAAACAAAATAATAAAGGGTGATTTTCCACACCACCCAAGAGGTACCACCAATGGCGCGTTAGGTTTTTTAACGTGGACCTTCGCCTGGAGCCATATTATACCACATTATATTATATGTATAATATTCTCTATTATATGAAGGAAAACAGAATAAAGGAAAAGTTAGGGTATAAATAATTATTCCTGGAATTATCTATTTTTAAACATATTTAATTATAAAAATTTAATTATAAAAATAATTTATAATAGTGGGGCCACTGCGGCCCCACGTATTTCGGCCGCCTCTTCCTCGGCCGCCTCTTCCTCGGTCGCCTCTACCTCGGTCGCCTCTACCTCGGTCGCCTCTACCTCGGCGCATCCATCCTCCGCCCCTGGCGCCACGCTGGTAATGCCAGCGGGCGCGAGATCGGCCGCCTGCTTTTTTTTTATTTGTGTCTGAAAAATAGAAATAGATAAATAAACACAGATAAATAAACAATGAATGACAATATAACTATATATATTTTAACAAATAAAATAATAAATAATATACCATTTTTGGCCGGCGGCTGCTGCTGGGGCTCCTGCTGCTGCTGGGGCTCCTGCTGCTGCCGCTGTTGCAAATTTTGCAACTGCTGATGCAACAGTTGTTGCCTCTCTCCTTGAATTTGTTGTTGATGCAACAACTGTTGCATCAACTGCTGCAAATTTGCAGCGTTTCCATCGTTCATTTCTTCTATAAAAATAAAATATACATTATGTAAAAGAAAGAAGATAAAAACTTAACGATTAAACTTTCTAACAAATACTAATAATAATTTGATTTACTACTTACGGGACATGATGGTTGTGCCGCAACGATGTTTCACAGCGAACTGAAGCACTTGGCATTTTTTCATTTGTTTCGTACGCCGTGCATTTGTTTCGTACGCTGTTGACTGTTTCACGGTGCTTCTGTGAGATAATTTTGTTGCCATGTACTTGCGAGTTAACGTATTTTACGTGTCTTTTAAAATCGAATTTACGTATATACGTGTCTTGTCATATCTTGGTCCATCCAAGAAGCTGAGGTAATTTCGACTGTAAGTCCTAAATATTTCCAATTTCTTCATATTTTCATCTTTTCTTTTACTCATTCTTCTTTAATTCTTTGTTTCTGTCTATTGTTTGTTGTACATAAAAATGTGTGATCAATTAAGAAAAAAACCTAAGCGAAGCTTTTCAGAAGCTTGGCGTAGTGATGATAGAGTTAAATCTTGGATACGTAAAGTATCTTCTGATGATAGCTTTTACCATTGCTCATATGTAATAAAAATATTTCGTGCAACACACATATTTTAAGACATGCGAATTCTGCGTATCACAAAAATATTAAAGAAAATACTTCATCTTTATTAAATAATGAAAATAAAAGTTCACATAAAAATATATCCAAAAAACATAAATTTAAACAACAATGGCTAGAGATCGAATTATTTAAGCCATGGTTACGTGAAATATCAGATGATATAAATTAATTTTTTTGCTCATTTTGTAATAAATCTATGGCTGGTGATTTATCGCACATTTATCGTCACGCAGAATCCGAAGCACATATAAAAATATCTAAAGAAAAGAAAACAGAAACAAAGAACACGGATGAAGATATAAACATGATGGACGACTCACTTTTGTCGTTTGAAGAGCGAAAAAAATCAGCAGAAATTCGGTATGCCGCATTAATTGCTGATAAGAATATTTCGCATCAAACGGCAAAAGATATTCTCAGTTTTTTTCAACAAATAGGAAAAGATCCTAAAGTGTTGAAAAGTATGGGTCGAACAAAGTGTAAAAATATAATATCGAATGTATTGGGTCCGGTTGAGACGAACCGTGTGGTCAACAGCATTCAAAATACCAGATTTTCCATTTTTATTGACGAAACGTCTGATATTTGTAATGAAAAATGGATGACGTTTCTTGTTCGGTTTGTTGATCCCGAAACATTAAACATTCGTACGCAATTAGTTAAATTAATTAATATTGATGCGAGAAATAGCAGCGCCGAAAAATTATTTAATGCATTCAAATGTGAAATGTGGAAATTAAAAATTCCATTTTTAAATATCATTACCTTATCATGCGACAATGCGTCTGTCATGATAGGAAAACATCTATCATTTAAGAAAAAGTTAGAAGAACTTTGTAAAAATGTATTAACATTTTCATGTACATGCCATTCTGTTGCATTGGCTGCACATGCTGCATGTGCTAAAATACCAGAATATTGCGAAGAGTTTGTAAAAAAGATCGCGAATTATATTAACGGTAGTCCCAAGCGTGCTGCTATTTATCAAGAATTTAGCGAATGTTTTCAGGAAACAAACCGTAAAATTTTAAAGTTGTCCGATACACGGTGGCTCTCTCACCATTCATGTGTTGAAAGACTTCTTGAGTTCTGGGATACTACCAAGCTTCTTTTGACCGAAATGGTTATTAATGAAAAATCAAAGTCAGGAGAACATTTATTAACAATAATGCAAAAACCTGATGTTAAAGCATATTTATTATTTTTAAAGCATACTTTAAATTTATTTAATTCTTTTAATGCATTTTTTCAAGCTCTGGAAACAAGAGTTCACTTGTTACAGCCAAAATCATTAGAATTTTTAATAACAATTTCAAAACATTTTTTAAAACCAGAGTTTCTAAAAAATGTATGTAATAATATTCAATTTTCTGAAAAAGATAATCAGAAATCTTTAAATGATATTAACCTTGGTTTTGAATGTGAGTTATATCTCGAGAAATTAATGAAAGAAGGGCACGCGGACATAATTGAAAATGTTCGAGAAAATTGTCTGCAATTTTACGTAATTGCCGCCGAGGAAATTAGTAAAAGATTGCCCATTAAAGATAAGTTTTTATCAAAATTAAAAGTTTTCCAATTCAACGTAGCATTATGTAGTATTGACAGAGAAACATCATTTAATGATGTTTCTTTTGTCGCTCAGACCCTCGGTGGTTTTGACGAAAATGCTTTAAAAAAAGAGTGGCATACTTTACATCTAGATTTTACAATAACAGAAAAAGAGCATTTTTCAAAATTAAACTTTGATGAGATGTGGAAAAACATTTTAAAACGTAAGTATCCCAATATGAAGTCTCTTTTGAATGCTGTTAGATCACTTCCAAATTCAAATGCCGACCCAGAAAGAATGTTTTCTTTGTTAACTGATTTAAAAACAAAGAAACGAAATAAACTCTCGTCCACAAGTATAAACGCCAGTTGTGTGTTAAAACCAGCTTTAAAAGCAAGAAAAGAAACTGTTCTAGACATGGAGATTAATGCAAAGCATTTGTCTCTCATGTCATCGGACAAATTATATTCCATTTGTCCTAAAAAAATGAGCAGTTTAACATTATATGCTGCTGATGAGATTGCTAGTACCTCATCGGCTAATGATATGCAATAATAATGTTAAAAATAAAATAAATTGTATTTTGTCTTTAATAGACACCACACTTGTAAAAAAAGTGTGCAAAAAATTATTTGTCACTAATTGACACCACACTTGCAAAAGGCAAGTGTGTAAAAAATAATTTGTCACTAATTGACACCACACTTGCAAGTGTGTAAAAAATTATTTGTCATTAATTGACACCACACTTGCAAAAGGCAAGTGTGTAAAAAATAATTTGTTACTAATTGACACCACACTTGCAAGTGTGTAAAAAATTATTTGTCATTAATTGACACCACACTTGCAAAAGGCAAGTGTGTAAAAAATAATTTGTCACTAATTGACACCACACTTGCAAAAGGCAAGTGTGTAAAAAATATCTTGCTTTTAAAAGACATCACTGTAAATGACAGATACAATAGAGAATATTAATTAATATAATGTGGTATAATATGGCTCCAAGCGAAGGTCCACTTTAAAAACCTAACGCGCCATTGGTGGTACCTCTTGGGTGGTGTGGAAAATCACCCTTCATTATTTTGTTTATCATTTTAAGCTGTCAACGACACAAACGTATATATGTGGTCAGTATACGTTGTGTGTCGTAATAGTATCGTAAATATATATGTATACAAAATAGTAAAGTTAAATATATAATTATTATTATATATTAGATATTTTTTAAAGCTTCTATTACTATTAATATTAACGCTATATTACTTTAATAAATAATATTTTTCTATTTAAGTATACTTAAAAATAAATATAAAACAGTATACTGTACAATGTACTGCACATATAAAAGCATTTGCATAAGAGTATATATATATATATATATATTTAATACAAAAAGGCTGTAAAGAAACATTTAACGCTGTCACGCGTATCAAGAAGCGAGAAGTGAGCAGCGTCGCCCGTCGTCTTCGTTGCCGGCTTGGTAGGAAGGAGACAGCAAACAATCTATCTGTCCTCCTCTACTACTCGAAGCTAGCCGAAGCGCCGAGCTCACACGTACGCGGTTTTCGCTTTGTGTGCGTCATTCTCCCCACCACGATTGCGTGTTGCTAGCGTGGCCTTTCTGGCATCACTGGGAAGACCTTGAGTGATATCAGTATTTGTTGATTAGGAGTTGAATTTGAAAATCGAATATTGTTAATGCGTTGGTTTAGTTTCTCCATTTGCTCAGGTAAGGTGCTCAGGGCGGAGATTTGTTCGCGTAAATTATACAGGGTGCCCTAAAACTACCGTACCTCCTCTTAATGATAGACTCTTTAGAACATTTCAAGACGAAAATTCTAATTAAAAAATGTCGAGGCTATAATAGTTTTTAAACGGGAAGCGATTATATTTTACGAATGACAGGGCTGAGATTTCGCGCGCTCAGACACGGCGAAATGACAAGTGAAAGAAGTGCTCCTATGAATGGGGCGCTCTTTTTATGATATTATAATTATCGTATAAACTTATAATAGCATTGTCATTATATATTTTTCCGCTGTTCTACGCATCGCATTAGTACATTCTTTTACGAATAATGGATACAAGAACTAAAGGCATCTCAAAAATGATTCGAATAAAAATTTGCGACGTTTCAACTTCATCTGCCAAAGTGGTCGATCAATGTTAACATGAAGGTGTCTACTATGCTACGCTGTGCGAGACAAATAAATTATAATAGAATTAGGTTTGATATTTATTTATTTTGCATTTTGAAATATTTTGGAATGCGCCGTGCCTGAGCGCGCGAAATCTCAGCCCTGTCATTCGTAAAATATAATCGCTTCCCGTTTAAAAACTATTATAGCCTCGACATTTTTTTATTAGAATTTTCGTCTTGAATTTCTAAGGAGTCTGTCATTAAGAGGAGGTATGGTAGTTTTAGGACACCCTGTATAAGTTGACTACGAAATCGAACTAATTATGTTCTTTACTTTGTTCGATACTTTGTTGTAAAGCTGTTAATTCATCCCGTTTTTCTTGCAATTGCCTGGCATGTTCCTTCATCATTTCTTCTTTTTCTGTTAATTTCTGATTAATGGCTTCTAGTTCAGCTTGAGTTATAGGTTCAGTTATTTCAGAAGGAGCGTTAGAACTTTGTGATCGCGTTTTTGCGGCATTTTGAGAAATTATTATTTTTAAAATTTCAAGAAAAGTAGTAGATATAAGACGTTTTTGTAATTTCACAAGGAGGATAAGAGTCTTGATAAGAAAGGAGTGCTTGTTTGATTTTATAATTAATCTTTTTAGTTCGAACCCGGCGACCACCCTTTTTAGGCATTTACCAAAAGTTTAAAATAATAATTGTTTGGAAATTTTAATTATCTATATTAGAATAAGGGTTAAATTCTGAGTCTTTCTTTTTACTCACGTAAAGATTCTTATCAGTCGCTTCGGCAATCCCACCGCTGCCACCAAAATTTATTAAATGTCACGTCTGGGTGACACTTTTCTCACTAGATTCTAGTGATAAAAAGGAATGCTCTCTATTTTTTGAAGGGCATGATGTGTTCTAGGGAGTGAAGTAAGGCTCGGGTGATAGTTACTTATTAAGAATTTACTAAATTTATACGTACCTGTATAATTGCGTGTGTGAATAAAAATATATGACTCCAGAATCTTAAAGATTTTCTAAAAGAATAACAAGTTGATCTATGTCCAAATTCCCATTGAAATATTCTTCAATTAGTCCGATTATTATTGTTAAAATTAGATTTGGTATATCATTAATTAAGGCATTAATTTCTTCTTCTGAAAATAAAGGTTTCATCTGTAATTTATAGAATACTAATAAATCTCCAGAATGCTCTGAATAATAATAGTTATAGTTGAATTTACAGAGGATTTGTTTGGAATCAATATTCATAAACTTGTATACTTACTTTTCTATATATTAAGAAGTTTGTCTGGCAATAAAGAATTTAATTGAGATATTAAATCTTCCGATAAGCTCTCTAATTGATTATGTTCCTTAATATTCTTTTCTAAATGGGTTGCTTTTTGGTGCTTCTTGAGATACCTTGCGTTCAGGTAAATGTGTACTTAAATCGTTAGGATCGTCCGTTACTGGTAAGTTAACAACAAAATTATTAGTAATTTTTGTATCGAATCCGGATTCTGGGTTAAAGATTTTCTGAGGGGAACTGGTAAGTGTCTCAGATTGTAGATGCAGAAGTTACAGGAATCAAAGAGATTTTTTTAGTAGGTTCAACTTTAGATTGAGTTTCGAAAGCTTGTCGCTCGATCCAACATAAATGCGAGGCTAAGCGACTAGCGCGTCTCTTTATGCCGGCTCTATATTTTTTCTTCCTTATGATAACTGGTATGTATGCCGGTTTAACCATCTACAAAGGCATGTAATAGAATAATGAGATTTACCGGAATTAACGATGATTTAAATAGTTATTACTAGATAAAACTGAGATATTGAAAATAATTCGTTGAAACAAATTCGAAAGATAGTATGTTTATTTATAATCTAGAAACAATATTTATATATATTTGTTAGTTTATATATTAACATGCAGTTAATTATTAGGATAAATTGCAGAATTGAAACTAGTTAGGAGTCAAAAAGAATGGAATATAATCGCGGAAATATTATATTGAGAGAAATATATATATATTTATATACATATATTTCTATACATGTATTGAATCTCTTGTTGTCAATCCTTAATCAGAGAGGGAGTGATATAAGGGAATTAAGTGAAACCTAGCATCGCGAGAATGCGTGGATTGTTTTATTATAAATCCTAACACCGCGAGGATGCGTGGATTTTCTTATTATAAATTCTAGCACCGCAAAGATGAGTGGATTGTCTTATTATAAATCCTAGCACCGCGAGGATGCGTGGATTGTCTTATTATAAATCCTAGCGCCGCGAGGATGTGTGGATTGTCTTATTATAAATCATAGCACCGCGAGGATGCGCGGATTGTTTTATTATAAATCTTAGCACCGCGAAGATGCGTGGATTGTCTTATTATAAATCTTAGCACCGCGAAGATGCGTGGATTGTCTTATTATAAATCCTAGCACCGCGAGGATGCGTGGATGATCTTATTAAGAGGTTGGATGTAGATTGATTGACAACAGTAGTATTTTTGCTATTCAAGAGATTTGAGTATTATGTAACGAATTTCAATTATAGATAATGGTCAGGATTGTAAGGATGGGTAACTTAAGTATAAATGTCAGCTACGTGCTCTAACGCTTGACAGGGAGGTTTTTATTATATAATGATTAAAATTATTGTCTATAAAGCGTACAGAATATTGAGAGGCAGCAGAGATGAGGAATAAGTTGATTAATGATTGGTTATCAATCATTTGCAGATTTTAGTCTTCGCATAAGTACGGTTATTCTAAATTAGAATTACTCATCGGGAGCGTCCCGTTTGACCACGTTAATATTGACCACAGTCCCGATTGACAACGTTGATATTGACCACGTCGAAATTGACCACGTTAATATTGACCACGTTGCGATTAACCACGATCCCGATTGACCACCGTCCCGATTGACCACGGTTCCGATTGACCACCGTCCCGATTGACCACCGTCCCGATAGTCCACGGTCCCGATTGACCACGATCCCGATTGACCACGGTCCTGATTGACCACGGTCCCGATTGACCACGTTGCAATTGACCACGTTGCAATTCACCACGTTGCAATTGACCACGTTGCAATTCACCACGTTGCAATTCACCACGGTCCCGATTGACCACGTTGATATCGATCATGTTACAATTGACCACGGTCCCGATTTTGACTACAGTCCCGATTGACCACATTAATATTAATCACGGTCCCGATTCATCACACACGACACGCGTTGAAATTGATCTTATTGAACGTGATCTTTTTATTGCTGCGATTAATGCTGTATCTTATGTATTGCGGTGATTGTGAACCTTAAATCTTAGTAGCACATAAGGAAAGATATAGGTCTTTCGAGGTTAGGAAATGTGTCAGTCAGCGATAATTAATTATATGTATAATCATCTCTCTCTTTGCATCTATATTATTGAAACGATTAATTTAACCATATTTTGTGAGCATTGAAATATGTGAATATCATTAAGTTTGAAACTTGACAGAAATTTTTATCTTTTTTAATTAATATAATATAATACAGCGTCGGCGCGTACACTCGCCCTTCACTGCCAGGACTCAGCGCCTTGGAGACTAGGAAGTGCATGCATCGTAACCAGCATCTTTATTAACAACAGCATCAGCATCAGCGTCATTAACGTCATCGTCAATATTACTCTTATTATTATCCGCGTAATCTTTCCATCGTACAATTACAATTATGAATACGAAGAGGACGAATAGTGCGACGACATATTTCAACGATATTGTCAGCCTATGCGAGGCGTACCGGTGACGTAAACGTTTGTGAATCTTTTCGTCAACAGATTTTTGTGTATTCTCACTTGCTCGTCCTGCGGATTGCGAGGCGCGGCCTAACACGGTGCTGAAATACGGATCAAATATTCCCAAGAGCGCGCACAATAAAGTATTGCATGCTGGTAAATCGTATTGAAGGTATTCTCTATGTATTTTTCCCTTTCTTAAAAAAAATTACAACTTTAACGCTTTAATTACACTACGATAAGTCTGTATTTGTTTTGCGTTGGCATGTATATGTAAACTTCAATTCTCGCAAAACCTTAATGTTAAAATGGAACAAAGTGTATTTTAATGTCTGATGAATAGATAATGATTAAGAGTGTTTTATACGAAGAATGATTTAGAGAATAACATAATAAAATATAAACGCTGCATGTAAGACTGCGAAATTATATATCGTTCATTGCATATAATTAAAACAATTCTCTATTCTAAAGCACAGATAACGCATTTCCTAAGTTTGCAAAATTTTATTTTGGAGAATTATTCTTTATTTATAAAATAATTATTCTTTATTTATAAATTATTCAATAATCTTTTACAATAAAGAGCGATGATGAAAAGAAATTTTTTAAACAATTAAAAGATGACCTAAAGAATAGTATATTTATTACACGTAAATAATAATATATTTATTGCAGGAGTTATTGCACGTACAAAAATTATTACATTACACTCGCTTTATATTAAGGGCCAGCGCACAAGTTTTTTTTATAACGCGTTACTTTCAACGTTACGATTTTCTTTGTGCTTTGACTGAAGTTACGTACGAGTTTAAGTTAACGGTCAATGCTTAATGTAATATAACGCGTTACAAAAAAACTTGTGCGGTGGACCTAACACACAATATCTAATTTTGTTGCACCTATGAAATCTACAAAATATTTTTTTGCATAAGAATGTGAGCACAAAGGTGACGTAACAGCGTAAATCGTAGATGTAAACAGCGCACCAGCTTCGGCGTATCGTAAATTTAACATGCTATATAGTTCTTATGGAATTTAATAACATTTTTCGGAAATATTGTAATATCGACTTACGTTTTTTACGTCACCCTTGTACTCATACCCTAAGACAACGAGAAAATGTAGCAAGAAATTAAATAGAACCAAACAACTTTCTGCCGAATTAACTAAAATCTACGTCACTACTTATAAAACGAATCAGAGTCGAAACGCTGTCACAAATACATTCGGTAGTTAATTACAATAAAAAAACATTCCATTTTTGTTACACATTGTCTTAACTATTATTTTTAATATTGATATGATATATTATAGATATGAATAAGTATCACATGCTCAAATGCACAGCCATGTGTCGGAGAGAGAGATAAAATAAGACCAAAAAAAATGAATGCCGAGCGTAAAAGAGAACTGAAAATTACACGTTGATGCTATACCAAATATATTTTGCTATAAATCAATCTTCGGGAACCGATCGTACATCTACGGTCGTTCAACTTGGACGAGCCAACTCTCATTTTTCAGAAACAAAATCCCGAGTGCAAATGATGAAAAATTTCGTCACGCGGAGCTAAAATATTGTACGGAAATCAACTGATAAAAAATAAAAAATTCTAAACTTTTCTAAATTTATTCGACGGACCAAAGGGATATGTCACGATCCGTGAAATGCAAGAACGCCGACGATTGGATCGTCGAAGAAATTCTCGCCGTTCGAGACGCGCTTCGCGTATTTATTCTCTCTTCCATTATTAACAATCGCGCGATGTTACTCTTTTTCATTTAATATAAATCTCATCCGGTAACACATCGATTGGTACGTAGGCAAATTCGAAAGATTCGACTACACACACGCGTCTACCTTAAGACTTGATATGTGTATTTTAACGAGGAATTCCTTAACTATTAATCCTTACACGCGTATTTAATATGTGAGGTTTATGAGTTTATAAGCTACCTATACTAAAGAAAAAAACATATACCACTGAAAGATTATATTTCTCCTTACATCTCTCTCTCCGCGATCACGCGTTATTATTAGATATACTTGGATCGCGCCGCAAAGCTCTACTTTTTTTCCTTTTTCTTTTTGCACTATGCATACGCTTAGTGGAGATATACATTTAACTATATTATTTACGCTTATTTCTGCAGGTCCTTCGGTTTCGACAATTTTGGCTTTGTCGAACTGCTATTTTCTTTGCAAGAAAAGTTTTATTTGTAGTTTTCGATGAACTGTGAGTATTTCTGTAAGAAATAAATATATTTTTCATGCTTATGAAAGAACTATTGTAGTATTATATTACGTTAATACACATTAACCCGCTGGTATGGAATCCGTTTTGAGTGCACAAGTGCTACTTCAATAGCTAGGCTGCGGTTAAGACTGCACTACGAATGCTTTGAAACATGATTCTATCTTAGTTCTACATTCCATGAGAATAAAGATAGAATGATGTGTCGAAGCATTCGTAGTCCAGTCTTGACCACAGCCCTAATCAATATAGAAAATCTGTAAGGTCCCTATTTGATGGCCAATTGGTGTGTTCAAAAACCTTACACTTGAAAAGGATTCAATATCTACAGTTCACTGTACATTACATTATGTACTATATTAATACATTAATAGAGCATAGAATTTAAGGAAACAATTTAAGGATTTTAGCTCCAAGTTTAGTAATAAAATAATTATAAATATAAATTTTTTGTATTAAGTTTTGTAATCAGTTTTGCATAAAAAATTTTTGCTTATTTTGCAAAAAATCTCTTTATAACGACTACGTTTACACATTTCTATTAATCGGATTTCATAACGTTCGTAGAACTATCTGATTCAAAATGTTTCTCCTGTTTGTGATCTTAATGTTCAAATGTGAGCCTACTGTGATACCAAAAAGAAGCCTGAGAGCGGCCATGCCATATGATTTTCTTGTGGTCTTACGCACATCCACTTTTTAATACTGCTAAAATTGCCCTACTTACGCTGTTCCGAAATTCACTTCCAGTACTAGAAATCTATAGTTTACGTTACGTATATTGTATACACAGCCATAATATGTCTATCTAAAAAAAATAGCAGCCATATATATAAAAATAAAAAATATGGAAATATGTTATATCTACAGATTTTATTGCAAATATAGCACAGATGTTACCAAATAGCAATTTCAACAATATTAAATAGATATAAAATAATTGTAAAATCACAAGATCACCAATGTGATTTCTTTCTCTGCTGCCAAACTGTTTTTTAATAAAATATCTATTATATTTATAATCAAAATTCGTACACATTCCATATTTTTGATTTATATATAATTGGATAGACATTTATTAGTAGTATTAAAGAGTGAATATTAGGCGTCACAAGAAAATCATATGGATGCTTTCAGATTTTTCTGTGATAACCTAAACAGTCGAATTAATCTCTTTTAATATGTACATATATATTAGAAATTGTAAATTACGTATCAAAGTAAGATTACATTTCAACATTAAGGTAGGAGAAAAATTTTGATTTATATAGTACAACGAATTTTATTAAACCTGATTAATGGAGATATGTAAACATAACTCCTCCCATACAGTAAACATTAAATAACAATAATGTAACATAAGTGTTATAATTTTCTAACAATGTAACTATTATATACAATAAGACGTGTTATATTGCAGCTACATTGTTGACTGACATTACATTGGAAAATTATAACATACACACATATAACAACACACACACATTGATGTTATATTATGTTTATTCAATGATTCTATTTTAATTTTGTAGACATAAAATAAAATAAAAATAGTCGGAATAGTTTAATAGAATATTGTATTAAAAATTTTTATTAAAAATTAGTTTTCAAATTGCACACTTTTAAAAATTAATTTTTATGCATTCAACCATTCTTGTGTCTTATTTTATAATATATAGAAATAATTTTTTCTATTTGTATTCACAAATTTGATACATACGTCTTATCCCTTAAAGGAATCCTTCTTCTCTTTTGAAGTGTATCATCAAGTCTTGAAAGAGAAATTTTTACTTTTTTCATATTTTTAATAGGGATGTAATTGTTATTAACTTTTCCCTTTCCAGAAATCCCTCTTTCTGTTAGTATATCACTAGAAATATAATTATTTCCTCCACATCCTGAATTGTTATCATAAACGCAGTTATCTCTTTCATATTCTGAAAAAGATAAAATCATAGCAAATTAAAAATATGTAATATTAAATTTAATTTTAAATTTTATAATATGCAATGTACATATGTGTGTGTGTATGTGTGTGTAAATAAAAAATATGTACCTGAGACTCTTTCTGTTAGTATATTACTAGAAAGAGAATCGTTTCCTCTACATCCTGAATTGTCATCATAAACGCAGTTATCTCCTTCATATTCTGAAAAAGATAAAATCATAGCAAATTAAAAATATGTAATTTTAAATTTAATTTTAAATTTTATAATATACAATGTACATGTGTGTGTGTGCGTGTGTGTGTGTGTGTGTGTGTGTGTGTGTAAATAAAAAATATGTACCTGAGACTCTTTCTGTTAGTATATTACTAGAAATAGAATCATTTCCTCCACATCCTGAATTGTCATCATAAACGCAGTTATCTCCTTCATATTCTGAAAAAGATAAAATCATAGAAAATTAAAAATATGTAATTTAAAATTTAATTATAAATTTTATAATATGCAATGTATATACATGTGTGTGTGTGTGTGTGTTTATAATGTATATACATGTGTGTGTGTGTGTGTGTGTTTATAATATGCAATGTATATACATGTGTGTAAATAAAAAATATGTACCTGAAACTCTTTCTGTTAATATATTACTGGAAATAGAATCATTTCCTCCACATTCTGAAAAAAGTAAAATTATGAAATATTAAAAATAATTATATAGATTAAATTTCAACACACTTATTACAAAATATTTAATTATATATATACAAATAAAATTACTGTACCTTCATTTATCATTGTTACTATATTATTGCCATACACGCAGTCATCTTCTGCATATTCTAAGGAAATTATAATTATAGACCATTAGAAATGATTACATGTGTATATTTCAACACTTGTTATATAATTATATCTTATAATTGTAATTTATATATACATAGGTGTGAATAAAATAAAATGTTATACCTCTGACGCTCTCTGTAACTGTATCATTGGGATAAAAGCAATCTACCGTATATTCTAAAAAAGAAGATTTATAAATATCTAAAAATATGTATTTTTTACTATAAAAGATATAAGTATATACATATATACTTATATATATATATATATATATATATATATATATATATATATACTACACACGCACGCGCACACACACACAATGGCTGAGTTCGAAGAGACGCTATTAGTGCTGACAGCGTCGTTCTATCTTTGTTACTTATTGAAGAAAGATAGAACGACACTGTTAGCGTCTGATAGCATCTCCCCGAACAACGCCAATATATACATGTATATATAAAGTTAGATATACCTTCAGATATTTTTTCTTCACATTCAGTTCGTACAAATATCTGTAAGAATTGTTGCAATGATATTCTTCCAGTAACTAAGTTTATCTGTGCTTGTTCGATTTTTCTGTTTTTATAAGAGTGAAATTTTGTTTGTAATCGTTTTAAGGAGTGGCCAAGCTGTTCATAATTTAGCGTCTGATTAATTATAAGATGATTGACTCCATCTAGACATTTTTGTGATTTTATATTATTGGATAATACATTACTTATATTACTTGTATATTATATATATATTGATATATTTGAATTATGAACAATTTATAATAACAACAAACCTAAAAATTTCCACAGATTAGAAGAAGTGGGTCCTAGCTTTTTAATACTCCCGTAAAAACTTTCAACCAAATTGTTTGTACGGTTGGAACATCCATATACGGATACTTTATATGCAATTGGTAACCATGTATTTTTAATATACTGCATAAAATCAGCAATTGCTGGATATTTATTTGTTAAATTATTAGAAAATATTTGCATAATATTTAATGACTCTTCAAACAAATCACTCGGCGCCAAAGCCATTGTTTTTGCCATAGACAATAATTCACTAGGTGCATCATCCAAACCTAACCGTCGCCATCTTCTAACAAGAGCCTGTAATATCAAAAAATAATTTTATTAAGAAATTATGAAAATGCTGTTGTAAATGCATTTGTAATAAATTTTATTTTATTTATTACAAAATTTATAGTAAAAATTTTCTCCCTCCCATTTTTCTTTTCTCTCTCTTTATAGAAGAAAAAATTATTTCCTAAATAATAGGGGAATTGTTCCACAAGTGTAATACCATTTTGTTTTTGAGCAGTTTTTAGCTAAAAGTAGAAAATGAGAAATATGTGCAGATAATACTAAAGATTTCTTATAATATATCAAAATTTTTGTTAAATTATTTTGAAATGTTGAGCATATGACGTTTTTATGAAATGTGCGAATATCGAGGTCTAAGAAATCGCGCGTTATAAACAGAAAGAAAAGGTTTATTTACACACCATAACATTTGTGCACCTTATAAGCACGGATCAATCAGATTACATAGTTACCCCGATAGGAAAACATTTATAAAATTATGATTTATGTGAATGAAATTTGGAATGCTTCTATTATGTCTCTATATTTAGAACAATACATGTAGAAATTAAATCTTTCATCAACTATATTGATAAATATTTGCACAATTTATTTCTAAATAGTATTTCAACAAAACAGCAGCGTTATGGCAAATCATCTTGGCGAAATATTTGCAAAATTAAATTTGGAAAGAAATTACTCAATAATTAATAAATACATTTATTTTATTACTTTTAAAATGTGAAATAAAATAAATCAATGTATGGTTTAAAAAATGTACAATTATTCTGAAATTATAATTTTGAAATGTTATAATTTAAAATATTACAATCATTATATAATAAATATAACAAAAATTGTGAATTATTTATATTCTAAATTGAATATATCAATTTTTGGACAAATATCATTTAGAAATTTTATCCTGACAAAATCGCTGCGTTATGGAGAAGCATCTTAATGGAATTTTATTCTATGGCCGCTACTCCACTATTGGTACACACACTTCCTCTAATGTTTCCAATTTCTTCTCTAATAATAATAATTAATATATTGTCATTTACATATTATTGTACGACACATTTATTGTTTTGTCTTGCATGAGTTTCTATGTGAGTAGATATGTAAGTAATATATGTATGTCTGTGAGTCACACATATGATTGATCGGTAATAATATGAAACACATCTCTAACTTTCATTAACAATCACAAAAAAGTTTCATATTTTCAAAATATAGTATTTTAACACTAAATAAATTTCCAAACACTTCTTCGATTATTAAAATGTACATTGTAATAAAACAGTAACATAAAAAATTACCTAATTCTTCAAAGAAAAATAAATACAAGAAAAATAAATACAAAACAATACAAAAGAAAATAAATATTTATTAGCAATGACTACTTTTCGATTGTAATTACATTTGTCAATCTTTTACTACTTAAATATTTTACTTTACTTTATAGGGCTTACAATTCCAGAGAGCCAAATATGTCAAGAAATAGATTTTTGCAAGTATCTAATACAAATTTTGGAAAAATGTCAAAACAGAAATCTAACAAAATCTGTCAAAAAAGAACAATAGCAAATTGACAGCAAAAACGAGTAAGATCTGCTGTTCTATGACTTTTTAAATGCATTTTAATTAAATACACAGACTGTGCGCATTTTTTGCTGCTAATTTGTGTCGATAGATTTTGATAATAAAAAACAAGCTTAACGAAGACACAGATGACATCAATTTTTGTGACTAAATTCTGATCGAATGTGCTGCCAATCTGTCAGGATATTGTTAATGATTTGTTTACTAATAGTAGATATTAATATTCGAAATCCTCTAAAATAAAACACAATGCTTGTGAAACATCAACAAATAAAGATTGATAAATGTGATTATAACAGTAATATTTGATAATAGCAATATTTGATAAATTTATATCATAAAATGCTCTCGAAAATATAACAAGTTATTTAAATCTAATTAATTATTATTATTCAAAATACCTGTGAGTAATGAAACCAGCAACCATGGATAGTAACTGTTGGGAATTGCTCACTCATTGCTGATATCGCCGCTTTCTCATAATCCGCCATGATAAATTTTAGATTTTTATTCAGACCAGGTGCAAGTGAAACAATTTTCTCCCACATTGCTTTATAGAGAGAAGCAGAACGTGCCTCACACAGCACAAAAACTGTTGCTATTCCCTATAAATTGTGTGTCTTAATAAAATGTAACATATACAAGATGAAGCAATAACAATTGCCATATCTTGAATATCTCAGAAAATACATACATAGCAAAAAATGTTTTAGATAAAAATTGTAAGGCTTCGAGCGTTATTGGTTTAAACATAGATAGTTTTTGAAGATTACGTCAAGGTCAACTTGAATTTTTTAGGATTTTTAAATAGGATCTTATCTTTTATTACACAGAATGATTCTTGTCATTTTGCATAAAAGTGTCAGAGATAAACAAGAAAAACATGGACATTTCTGTATGTTTTTTGCATCAATCGATTACTCTCGTCTCATTCTACATATAAAAATATTAAAATAAGATCTTCGAAAACTGAGTACTTTACAAGATATTTCAAATTTTATGATAAGTATGAGCATAAAATGTGAAATTCTGACACTTTTATCCGCAGAATGACGACTAGAATCATTCTACACAATAAAAATTAGGAATTCTCATTAAAAAAATTCAAGTTTATCTTGACTTCAAAAAGTTGTATATCTCTATGTTTAAACCAATAAAATTATCTTATGTCTCCCTCCAAACCTTACAACTTTTGTCTAAAACATTTTGTTATGATGTGTTTTTCTGAGATATTCAACGTGGCAATATAGTAATTGCCTCACCCTGTATATATTATAAACACATATAACACATATTAAAAACAGTTTATAATTAAAGATGAGATTGCTAACACAATTCATTGCTTGTGTGTTGAGCATTAAGCGAGAAACGATAATAAAAAGAATAAAATAATTATCTGTGGTCAGCTCTGTCATTGATTGAGGATGTTCAGCGAGAAGGTAAATTGTCAAGTATTGGACTGCATTAGCGATCTCATTCGAACTAAACTTATAACACAGATATTATAGTGTCACAAAATAAATATGCTACATTGCTACCATGTATTCTATTCAAAAAAATAAAATGACTTTGTTTTTAGCACTATTTCGCTGTGACGTTTTCTTGAAGAGTTAATTTATTTGTTCTGATCGAGCACGGTTTCTCCAATTTAGTAAAGAGCAATAGTTCGTACTGTTAACAACAGTTGAATGCCAAATATCTTGTCATGCATTGCCAATTTAAATAAGATTTGAAAATAAGAATTTAAGTAAGAAATAAATTATAATAAGACAAATATTAATTAACAACAAATAAAACATCGAACAGCCTAGTTTTTGATAAGTTGCTTTTATGCAATACAACAAATAAGATAAGGTATAAGTATGTGTGGAAACATTTTTTAAAAATTGATACAGAGCAAGTTTGATAGAAAAAGATATTGAAAAGCCAGAAAAAGTAAAAAAATTTTACATGTTCAGACATCAACTGCGCTAAAAGTATTTGTAAGCATTTTCGTTTTAAAGATTTTGCAGAATCTTAACATGACACTTGGTGTTCAACTGTTATCAACGGTACAAATTGTTGCTTTCTACTAAATTGGATAGAAATTGTGCTCGTTCAGAACAAATAAATTAACTTTTTAAGAAAGCGTTAAAGCGAAAAATTGCAAAAAAAGTTGATTCATTTTTTCGAGTAAACTACATAGTAACAATATAACATACTTACTTTGTGACATCCTGTATATTAGCATATGTATCTGCATCTTATATAAATAAAATAATTTTTTAGTAACAAACACAGGTATGCATTACATACTGTATCTATATAGCGAACGTGTATGGTATACAACTGGGCAATACTAGGTTTCTTTGGCACAATCTGGAAATATAAATGTTTATTTGATATTTTTAAATATAAATGAAAAAATAATTAAGACATTTAAAATATGTAAAAAAACAAATTACCGAAAATGTTCCATCCACAAAAATTTCACATGCTTCAGAGAGTACATTTAATAATACATCATTACTAAAAATAAGCGCTATTTTGTTATCAGATGACGTTGCATAACTTTTATAAATATTATTTGTAGGTATATACGTTTTTAATTGTTCGTGCAAAGAATGTAAATCAGCAGGAATATCTGGACGTGATTTGGCCCTGTAACGACTGAGAATGGATTTTATACCATTGCATGAAATATATGGTGCAACTCTCAAATTATTACGAGAGACTGTATCAAATATATGTCTAGAAGATTCTGTTGTTTCTTTACACAAATGAACCATTTCTTTTTTCATTTTATGAATTTCAACAATGTATTGCTTTTCAGAATGATTATGTCTATGTTTCAAAGTATAAGATTCTCCTTCTTTCTCTAATACTGCAGAACATTTCTCAGTTCTGCGTTTTGAGCACCGATAAATATGATCATATCTATTGTCCCTACAATAGGTATAATTGTTATAAACATACAATTGAGATCCATTTTGTTTTCCTTCTATAATTTCCATCTGGAAACATAATAAATAAAGGGGTTCATCCGAATTAAAAATCTCAAAGTAATGAGAATTAATTCAATTAATTACTTGGTATCGTACCAAGAAAAATTTGTGCCTTGTGCACAGCTAATAATTTCAGTGAAAAATTAAATTTTTCACTGAAATCGACGCACCGCCATCCGCGTTTTGCTCTAATAGCCCGTTTGAAATTTATATGTATTTCAATTCAAGAGCCTCTATTTCTTAGTAGTTATTAGTAACAATAAATAAAAATATAAGTACTCTGATCACGCTTAGCAAAAATTAGTGCCTAATACATTAATAATTAATTATATTTAAATTCAGCAAAAATTTAAAAGTTAGGGATCAATTACATTAATGAGTAACTAAGTGCTTATTAAAGTATTGATTTCTGCTCAATCTCCAATTATTATTTACTAAAAAAAAGGTTATTTTCTATAATATCTTCTTTCTAACCCAATATTCTTAAAAAGAAATATGAAAATTTTCTCATGTCGTAAAAAAATGTTCAAAACAATAATATAAGAGATATGCCAAAAAGAATTAAAGTAAAATTAAAAAATACATATTTTGTCATATAAAACAACACATTTCTCAATTTACTTCATATACAATATGCAACATATTTGCAAAAAATTGTAACAAATAAAATTTACAATAAAATAGAAGACTCTGGTGTTAAGTATTACAAACAAAATAATATAAACATGCATGCTTCTCATGACCCTTAAAACTATTTGCGCACAACTTATCGCACTAGGCTCTTAATTAGCCTAGTGCGCAAATATTTTTAAGGGTCATGAGAAGCATGCATGTTTATATCACCTATTATGCATATTTGTCTTACATATAATAAAGCGAATTTTTTCATCTATTTTACAATTATCTTTATCTAATCTATTGCTGAAGATGGTCCGAAATTAGAACCGAAACATACAAAATAAACTAAACATTAACAACAAAGAGATATTTGTGCACAACTTACAGCGCTAGACTTATCAGCCATCAACAGATAAACAGAGTTTAATACTTAATGTGTGTGAAAATAAGAGAATGAGGTATACTTCGAAATCGTTTTAAGATGAGAAATTCAAAAATAGAACACAAAACACGCGTGTGACGCGTTCAAACACGTCCGATCCCGTCCACGTCCACATAGTCCACAGACGGCACGAATTCATACATACAGGCATCTGCGTCTGCGCAAGCGTCATACAATCACTTTTAACAGTGTTGCCAGATGGCTAAAACTGAATTTCTCCTACTTGTTAATAAATTTTCCCCAAATTTATCATATTTTAGAAAAATTTACCAAAATATACACAATGTGTGTGTATATATAAAAATAATATGCCTATTTTAACAAATGTCACGCTTGCTCTATACACACGCGCGCGCGCACACACACACACACACAAAATACACGCCTACGTAAGTTAATGAAGTGTAGGATCTACTAGACGCTGCAAATGCTTCTAAGCATTTGTAACTTCAAATAAATCCTAAATAAATATCAAAAGAAATAAGGTTTTTTTTCTGAGACGGCACGCGAGGCGCGATACTCAAAGAATTGTATATAGAGCAGCCAGTACCGGCAGTAAACGAAAAATCGTTGTTATTGGCGCGTAATGTAGTGCGGTAATATATAATGCTTTAATTTATAATTATAATGTTTTAATTGGTACTCATTTTTGTATCAAGAAATATATATTCAAAATAAAAAAAAAGTAATACGTATATATATGTATATTTGTTTATTAATATTTTTATAATCCCATGTTATTTCAATTGTTCTGATAATAGAAAATGAACTAAAATAGAGTTAAAATAGACTTGATTAAATTTTGAGAGATCAATAGTTATAAAATTTTATATAAATAACAAGACTTTATTTTTTAATCAATTTTAAATGAATATGACTTGTAGCAACAGTACAGCGAAAACAATACAGAGATTTGAACAAATGAAATATATTTAATTGACGTAAGCATCCTCATTTGTTTTATCCAGTTAAGATTAGTCTATATATAGACTATATAGACTATAAGCTTGGGATTCAATATGTGTGTGGTAATAAAAAATTATATAAGTATAATTATATAATATATACTATATCATAGATAAACTCTCTTGAAACATTCACTCACCGTTGGATGACGTTATGGAAGCAGCTCGTTATGTTAGAAGTTCTGGTCTCACAAATCTGATTAGTTATACAGATTGGACAATTTTTACTACTCTCCTTGGGCTCTATCTTGGATATTATTATATTATTCTCCTCTACTGTAAGGTTGCATTGATTTTTTTCTACTGTAACAAAAATAAATTATATAAATATATATATTATATAAATTTTTTTTAAAAGAACACTCAACATACAAAATCAGGATAATTAAAGCGAGTAATTGTTTAAAGGAGTCAGTATAAATTTTAAATTAATATTATTTTCTCTTAATTTGTTGTGTGCGAGATACAATTTGGGAAAATATAAATAAAAGTTACAATATAAATATTACAATATGTTTATCTTTCATGTTCATAAATTTCATTTGACAGATGTCTAAATTTTTAGTACTCACTAATATTCGTGGAACAAGTAGTTACATCTTCTTTAATCAATGATTCAATATTCTTTTGACCATAATGCTGTATTTCACTGTCTTACGAACAAGTATTTTGGTTTACCAAGTGTGTATAGTACTTTCCGCTTTACTTGACAAATTCTCCTCACTAGCTGCCATCAAAACTGTCATTCCGCTAGCTACCATTACTGAAAGTATGATATATTTTTATACAACTTATTTATAATATTACTGTAACACATTATTACAAGATTATATTTTTTAAATCAAAATTGAGTTTTTATAACTTTTTAGAAAAATATAGGGATTTTCTCCTAACTGACTTATCAGTTTTAAAAGACACAATATATATTGCAGTTAAATATATGTATCACATATGTGATTTTGAAGAGCAATAAAAAAATCATACAATTGCTATAAGAAATACATTTTTCAATATTAAATAGACAATGGCTAACAATTTTTTATTCACTTAATATGAATTAATATGAGTTACCTTGCGCTACGGCGGCCACTACTTTACCTTGGAAAACTTTCGAAAGAAATTGTTGGACAATTGAGAACGTAACATAGAGATGACGCATATTATGACTAAGTTATCACAGTTACTTAATAAAAGTAGTGTAAGGTTCTCAATTAGAAAACTCAATCACGTACACGGCAACGGGGCAGGTCAGGAACAAAGGCTTGTTATGCACGTGTAAATGCACATGTCCGGCACACCGGTCTTAAATATGGCCGTCCGTCCTTCTTAACACGCAAATATCTACAATCACGACAGCACTTCTCGACTACACAGAATTACTCTTCCCGAGCACCACGGAACTGTCTTCCGTCAAAACACGATCGAACTGCATCCAGAGCCCACGCCGGCTCCCACATTTAATAATTAATATCCAAAAAGAACCACAGGCCTTTACGCCTGCATTACCACAAAGACTCTCTCTCTCTCTCTCTCTCTCTCTCTCTCTCTCTCTCTCTCTCTCTCTCTCTCTCTCTCTCTCACTCTCTCTCTCTCACTCTCTCTCTCTCTCTCTCTCTCTCTCTCTCTCTCTCTCTCTCTCTGTCTCTCTCTGTCTCTCTCTGCCAAAACGCGGGAATCGCCACCGCCCATAAGCTACTACTTACAAGAACGGGCGCGTATCATCAACGCAACCAATACACCATCTACAATTCACTATAAGTCAAACCGTTTCTTACAGTAGTATGTGTATGAAATGATATAACACATTCTCTCTCTCGCGAGATAATCGTATAATCTATATAATAAGTTCACGCGGAACATTTATATCATTTACATTAAAAACGAAAACTAATGACGATTGAAGAGAAAATAAACATCTTTTAACAGTATCACTCCACTGAATCACACTGAACACTGAACCGATCATGTCAATGGGCGCGTTTAACGTGGTTTAGCTGAAATATTTACGTATATCCGCATGTGCAATGAAATAAATTTTCTTAAATCAATTTTTCTTAATAAATCTTAATTGAATATAATATAGAAAATATATGCAATAAATTATACTTTCACTCATCTTTTCTTATTCTTGGAACAAAGGTATCAAGCATTTAAGCATTTAAGCAATCATGCATTTTAATCAAATTATGGTTTTAATTTATAGCTTTTTATATTAATTTTATATATTAATTTATTTTTACTTATTATTAATTTAATTAATTTTTATTTATAAATTCGATTGGATGCGTAGTCTTTTGAAAATAACATATAACAAAACAAAATAGGTGCGCTCCGCTTGACGTTATATTTTCGCTT
>OX424447.1:314230-362473 GCA_949152495.1 Lasius fuliginosus | reverse complement strand
AGCGAAAATATAACGTCAAGCGGAGCGCACCTATTTTGTTTTGTTATATGTTTATTTTCAAAAGACTACGCATCCAATCGAATTTATAATAAAAAATTAATTAAATTAATAATAAGTAAAAAATAAATTAATATAATAAAATTAATATAAAAAGCTATAAATTAAAACCATAATTTGATTAAAATGCATGATTGCTTAAATGCTTAAATGCTTGATACCTTTGTTCCAAGAATAAGAAAAGATGAGTGAAAGTATAATTTATTGCATATATTTTCTATATTATATTCAATTAAGATTTATTAAGAAAAATTGATTTAAGAAAATTTATTTCATTGCACATGCGGATATACGTAAATATTTCAGCTAAACCACGTTAAACGCGCCCATTGACATGATCGGTTCAGTGTTCAGTGTGATTCAGTGGAGTGATACTGTTAAAAGATGTTTATTTTCTCTTCAATCGTCATTAGTTTTCGTTTTTAATGTAAATGATATAAATGTTCCGCGTGAACTTATATATAGATTATACGATTATCTCGCGAGAGAGAGAATGTGTTATATCATTTCATACACATACTACTGTAAGAAACGGTTTGACTTATAGTGAATTGTAGATGGTGTATTGGTTGCGTTGATGATACGCGCCCGTTCTTGTAAGTAGTAGCTTATGGGCGGTGGCGATTCCCGCGTTTTGGCAGAGAGAGACAGAGAGAGACAGAGAGAGAGAGAGAGAGAGAGAAGAGAGAGAGAGAGAGGAGAGAGAGTGAGAGAGAGAGAGTGAGAGAGAGAGAGAGAGAGAGAGAGAGAGAGAGAGAGAGAGAGAGAGAGAGAGAGAGAGAGAGAGTCTTTGTGGTAATGCAGGCGTAAAGGCCTGTGGTTCTTTTTGGATATTAATTATTAAATGTGGGAGCCGGCGTGGGCTCTGGATGCAGTTCGATCGTGTTTTGACGGAAGACAGTTCCGTGGTGCTCGGGAAGAGTAATTCTGTGTAGTCGAGAAGTGCTGTCGTGATTGTAGATATTTGCGTGTTAAGAAGGACGGACGGCCATATTTAAGACCGGTGTGCCGGACATGTGCATTTACACGTGCATAACAAGCCTTTGTTCCTGACCTGCCCCGTTGCCGTGTACGTGATTGAGTTTTCTAATTGAGAACCTTACACTACTTTTATTAAGTAACTGTGATAACTTAGTCATAATATGCGTCATCTCTATGTTACGTTCTCAATTGTCCAACAATTTCTTTCGAAAGTTTTCCAAGGTAAAGTAGTGGCCGCCGTAGCGCAAGGTAACTCATATTAATTCATATTAAGTGAATAAAAAATTGTTAGCCATTGTCTATTTAATATTGAAAAATGTATTTCTTATAGCAATTGTATGATTTTTTTATTGCTCTTCAAAATCACATATGTGATACATATATTTAACTGCAATATATATTGTGTCTTTTAAAACTGATAAGTCAGTTAGGAGAAAATCCCTATATTTTTCTAAAAAGTTATAAAAACTCAATTTTGATTTAAAAAATATAATCTTGTAATAATGTGTTACAGTAATATTATAAATAAGTTGTATAAAAATATATCATACTTTCAGTAATGGTAGCTAGCGGAATGACAGTTTTGATGGCAGCTAGTGAGGAGAATTTGTCAAGTAAAGCGGAAAGTACTATACACACTTGGTAAACCAAAATACTTGTTCGTAAGACAGTGAAATACAGCATTATGGTCAAAAGAATATTGAATCATTGATTAAAGAAGATGTAACTACTTGTTCCACGAATATTAGTGAGTACTAAAAATTTAGACATCTGTCAAATGAAATTTATGAACATGAAAGATAAACATATTGTAATATTTATATTGTAACTTTTATTTATATTTTCCCAAATTGTATCTCGCACACAACAAATTAAGAGAAAATAATATTAATTTAAAATTTATACTGACTCCTTTAAACAATTACTCGCTTTAATTATCCTGATTTTGTATGTTGAGTGTTCTTTTAAAAAAAATTTATATAATATATATATTTATATAATTTATTTTTGTTACAGTAGAAAAAAATCAATGCAACCTTACAGTAGAGGAGAATAATATAATAATATCCAAGATAGAGCCCAAGGAGAGTAGTAAAAATTGTCCAATCTGTATAACTAATCAGATTTGTGAGACCAGAACTTCTAACATAACGAGCTGCTTCCATAACGTCATCCAACGGTGAGTGAATGTTTCAAGAGAGTTTATCTATGATATAGTATATATTATATAATTATACTTATATAATTTTTTATTACCACACACATATTGAATCCCAAGCTTATAGTCTATATAGTCTATATATAGACTAATCTTAACTGGATAAAACAAATGAGGATGCTTACGTCAATTAAATATATTTCATTTGTTCAAATCTCTGTATTGTTTTCGCTGTACTGTTGCTACAAGTCATATTCATTTAAAATTGATTAAAAAATAAAGTCTTGTTATTTATATAAAATTTTATAACTATTGATCTCTCAAAATTTAATCAAGTCTATTTTAACTCTATTTTAGTTCATTTTCTATTATCAGAACAATTGAAATAACATGGGATTATAAAAATATTAATAAACAAATATACATATATATACGTATTACTTTTTTTTTATTTTGAATATATATTTCTTGATACAAAAATGAGTACCAATTAAAACATTATAATTATAAATTAAAGCATTATATATTACCGCACTACATTACGCGCCAATAACAACGATTTTTCGTTTACTGCCGGTACTGGCTGCTCTATATACAATTCTTTGAGTATCGCGCCTCGCGTGCCGTCTCAGAAAAAAAACCTTATTTCTTTTGATATTTATTTAGGATTTATTTGAAGTTACAAATGCTTAGAAGCATTTGCAGCGTCTAGTAGATCCTACACTTCATTAACTTACGTAGGCGTGTATTTTGTGTGTGTGTGTGTGTGCGCGCGCGCGTGTGTATAGAGCAAGCGTGACATTTGTTAAAATAGGCATATTATTTTTATATATACACACACATTGTGTATATTTTGGTAAATTTTTCTAAAATATGATAAATTTGGGGAAAATTTATTAACAAGTAGGAGAAATTCAGTTTTAGCCATCTGGCAACACTGTTAAAAGTGATTGTATGACGCTTGCGCAGACGCAGATGCCTGTATGTATGAATTCGTGCCGTCTGTGGACTATGTGGACGTGGACGGGATCGGACGTGTTTGAACGCGTCACACGCGTGTTTTGTGTTCTATTTTTGAATTTCTCATCTTAAAACGATTTCGAAGTATACCTCATTCTCTTATTTTCACACACATTAAGTATTAAACTCTGTTTATCTGTTGATGGCTGATAAGTCTAGCGCTGTAAGTTGTGCACAAATATCTCTTTGTTGTTAATGTTTAGTTTATTTTGTATGTTTCGGTTCTAATTTCGGACCATCTTCAGCAATAGATTAGATAAAGATAATTGTAAAATAGATGAAAAAATTCGCTTTATTATATGTAAGACAAATATGCATAATAGGTGATATAAACATGCATGCTTCTCATGACCCTTAAAAATATTTGCGCACTAGGCTAATTAAGAGCCTAGTGCGATAAGTTGTGCGCAAATAGTTTTAAGGGTCATGAGAAGCATGCATGTTTATATTATTTTGTTTGTAATACTTAACACCAGAGTCTTCTATTTTATTGTAAATTTTATTTGTTACAATTTTTTGCAAATATGTTGCATATTGTATATGAAGTAAATTGAGAAATGTGTTGTTTTATATGACAAAATATGTATTTTTTAATTTTACTTTAATTCTTTTTGGCATATCTCTTATATTATTGTTTTGAACATTTTTTTACGACATGAGAAAATTTTCATATTTCTTTTTAAGAATATTGGGTTAGAAAGAAGATATTATAGAAAATAACCTTTTTTTTAGTAAATAATAATTGGAGATTGAGCAGAAATCAATACTTTAATAAGCACTTAGTTACTCATTAATGTAATTGATCCCTAACTTTTAAATTTTTGCTGAATTTAAATATAATTAATTATTAATGTATTAGGCACTAATTTTTGCTAAGCGTGATCAGAGTACTTATATTTTTATTTATTGTTACTAATAACTACTAAGAAATAGAGGCTCTTGAATTGAAATACATATAAATTTCAAACGGGCTATTAGAGCAAAACGCGGATGGCGGTGCGTCGATTTCAGTGAAAAATTTAATTTTTCACTGAAATTATTAGCTGTGCACAAGGCACAAATTTTTCTTGGTACGATACCAAGTAATTAATTGAATTAATTCTCATTACTTTGAGATTTTTAATTCGGATGAACCCCTTTATTTATTATGTTTCCAGATGGAAATTATAGAAGGAAAACAAAATGGATCTCAATTGTATGTTTATAACAATTATACCTATTGTAGGGACAATAGATATCATCATATTTATCGGTGCTCAAAACGCAGAACTGAGAAATGTTCTGCGGTCTTGCGAAAAGAAGGAGAATTAATATTTTTGGATGTATTGCACAATCATCCTGAAGAGCCATATTTTTTAGAAATTGGCAATATGAAAAGAGAAATGATTAAATTAAGCAAAGAAACAACAAAACCTTTCAAAGTTATATTCGATACAGTTGGCGCACTAATTTGTTAGCTAGTGCATACATTTCATATAATAATATTAAAACCGTATTGAGTCGTGAAAGAGCAAAATCACGCCCAAAGATTCCAAATGATTTATATTCTTTGCACCAACAATTAGAGATATATGAACCTACACAAAGTATCTATAAAGGCTGTGCAATATCAATTGACAACAAAATAGCGCTTATCTTTAGTAATGATGTATTATTAAATGTACTCTCTGAAGCAAGTGATATATTTGTAGATGGTACATTTTCTGTAAGTATTACACACCCATAGTATATATGTGTGTATATATATATATATATATGTATACGTAATAAAATATATTAATTAATACATACATTATCACATATATTTTTATTATCTTATAATATTTACAAATATATATGTACATATTTATAGATTGTGCCAAAGAAACCAAATATTACTCAATTGTACAGTATACATGTTCGCTATGCTGATATGGTATGTATTACTAAAAAATTTTTAATCGTATTATATGTATGAAATATGTATATGTCAAGCCTAGATAAAGTTATTAATGTAGTTTACTATCTGAGAGAGTCCATTTATGCTAAGCATCATTGTCACCAAAAGAAAATAGGATAATATAAGGTAAAAGTACCAACTTCTTAACATATCCCTATTTTTGGACACTTTTGTATAATTTTAATCTTTAATTAAGAACAAGTTTACAATTATATAACTAAAACTTTAAGATGCAAGAAGAGAGAATATGTATTATTATTATTTTCTATATATTAGAAATCTGGTTATTATTTAAAGATTAAAACTACAAAAGTGTCCAGGAATAGGAACAAATGTATTCAGGAATTAGTACTTTTACCTTAACTTCTTTATTTGTTTTTATTACTTCCTTTTTTTGTTTCGCGTTCAGCGCAAACGACCAAATAGTCGATTGCGTTAGTAATTTTATCTGAATTCCTATGAACATATGAATTTTATAAACTATTTTATTGATATAGGGCATAGCGGTAGTTTTTGTGTTATGTGAGGTACGTTCTGCTTCTCTGTATAAGGCAATGTGGGAGAAAATCGTTTCACTTGTACCTGGTCTAAGTAAAAATCTAAAATTTATTATGATGGATTATGAAAAGGCAGCTATAACAATAATGAATCAGCAATTTCCAGCTGCTTCTATCCATGGTTGTTGGTTTCACTATTCACAGGTATATTTAATAATTAAAAAGAAGTACAAATGTTTAATGTTGCATTATGTTAATAATAAATGTTTTCTTCTGTGTTCTAGGCGCTTTATAGAAAATGGCGACGCCTACAGCTAAATAGTGCACCTGCCGAATTGTTATCCATGGCCATATCTATGGCATTAGCACCTAGTTCTTTATTTTTGGATTCATTGAATCTTATGCAAAATGTTGCAGATCGCGTTTCTGCAACTTATCCAAATGTATTATTATTCATGGCTTATTTACGTAACACTTGGTTACCTATAGCATCCAAAGTGTCTGTACATAATTGTCCTGTTCGTACAAATAACTTAGTGGAAAGTTTCCACCACATTGTGAATCAAAAAGTTGGTACAGTTCATCCAAATCTATGGGTATTTTTAGGTATATATATATATATATTTTAAAATTCTTCTGCATAATACATATATATTTTGACAGTTTGCTTATATTGCGTTCACATTTTTACATACATATATTGCATGTACAGTGATAATTTTGTTTTGTAGAACACTTGTCGGAAATTATAACTAACCAAGAAATTGATTATTCTCGCTTGCGAAATAATATACGTGTTAGACGACCACGCACACGATCTAATAAACAAAGAAATATTCAAATTAAAGAAGGACAAAGTGCTCTTATAAATGGAGATATTTCTTTAGAACATTTTTTGCATATGTTTTCACGCTTTAATCAACATTATCAGCAACCAGAATTACTGCCTGAAGGTAAATATTAATATAACTTTTTTATTAAAATGTATATTCATATTTTAAATAGATTTTAAAATATCTTCTAATTTTTTTCTAGAATTTATAAAAACTTAAATTATATGTAATACTTTATTGATTGCAGCCAATGATCATGAAGAAATAGATGCAAGTTTACTTTCAGATAGAATTCCAGAATCAGGTCAATATGAACTATCTAGCTTAGTATAACAATTATAGTGTACACACATAGATGCAGCTTGAGTAATAAATTACAATCTTTTTATCTTATTCCATGTTTAGTTGAAACTAGACACACTCAAAATTTTAATCGAAGACGACAACATCGTTCTCGCAATTGTTTATCAAGGCAAGAGGAAATTTCTCCATCCATTGAATCTTCAGGTAAAATTGCATTTTAAAGAAAATTAATAATTTTAAAGATTGGACAATTAAAGTAAATCATGATATAAATATAACTTTTTTACTAAATATTTTATAAAAGATTCTTTGACGTTGTATTATCTTATTTTACATTTATTGCAAATTCAAGTCAAATTCATAAATTTTTTAAAAGTAAAAAAATTTTTAAATCTATATCTCAGCTATTTGTATTTAAACATAAGAAATTTTTATATTTTTGTAATTAAGAAATTAAATTCTCTTAGTTACAATAGTCTTGTATTAGCAATGCAATATACAAAGTGCCCAATTTGTAATTACTTAGCAACACAGAACATTGCAGCAACATTGAGGCAATGTTGCAACATTGTAGCAACATTACAGCAATATTGCAACATTGCCGCAATGTTCTGTGTTTACTGGGTATATACCAAATATCTCTTCTATAATGTACATATCTTAGAAAAAAATTTTAGACATAAGTTTCATGGTATAAAGTAATGTATTTAGTCGTATTAAAATTTTGAATTTGGGTTAGGTTAGGTTACTAAGATCAAATCAAGGTCAACACATACACACTTCGGTTTCTTTAATATAGGAACTCTTATTTTTTATTTTACAAATTGATTTTTTCTATTCATTATATTATTCTGCATCTAAAAGTGTTAAGATAATTATCGAAAAGTAAATACTTTATGAGATATTTCACATTTTATTCTGATATTTTTTGATATAAATGAGTAATATCTCATAAGTAACACTCCGATAATTTTATTTTAATATTTTTATACATAGAATGGGGCGGAAGCGGAATCGATTGATGATACATTTTTTGCATATAGTTAGATCAATGTAATTGCAAAATACAATCGAATTTTTAAAAATATTTTTGTTTTTATCATTAATTGATTCTTTCCGTCATAATAAAAATATTGAAGATTGTCGAAAAGCAAGAGTACTTTGTAAAATATTTCACATTTTATGCTAAAAGTATCACAATTGAATATTTTATAAAGTATTCACTTTTCAATGATTTTATTTTAATACTTTTACATGTGTGAAGAGTGACAAGTAAAATAAATTTGTTATAAAAAATAAAAGTTCTTATTTAAAAAATCAAAGTTGACCTTTATCTAATCTTATTGTTAGTGATGCAACCCAAGATAAAACTGTTAACATGACTAAATACATTGCTTTATACCCTACAACTTTTGTCGGAAGCATTTTTTTCTACAATGCATCACTGAGAACATATTTTGTTATATCACTTGAAACAGATACCCTGTACAATTTCTAGATTGCAGATTTTATGCAAATGCATATTTTTATTGAGTTGAATAGAGAACTAGAATTTTGATAAATTTTCATATACAAACCATATGTGTATATATGTTATTTTTACTGTATTACTGATATAATAATTACTCGAAATACAAAAATTCATGTGGATTCAATGTAAAATTCGTTTTTGTATAAACATCCGAAATCTAATAATTATAAAATAATTTGTTATTGGGATATCTCTACATTAAATTATCAATATATACAGGGTGTCCCAAAAGTCTCGGACCGGTAAAATATTTCGAAAATAAAGCATTTTTGAGAAGAACGTTTCAAATAAAAGTTGTAGGGTTTAAAAAGTTCTATTTATTAGCCTTATCAGTTTGACCTTGGGTGGCGTCTTTCAAGGCCATTTCAGACTAACTTCTTTCGTGTCTAACTTATGTAAATTGACTTAATTTCTCAAAATATAATTGTCTGTGTTTGAAATAGTTGGATAAGTTATTGATATTTTGTGTTTGGATTTACTAATATGGTTTTTTAACGTTTAATGAAGGAACACGTTAAATTTAAAAACTTTTATCAATATAAAGATATTAAGAATTAATTTTATTTTATTTTTAATTTTAGATACAGAAATAGAACAATCAACTTTACTAAATATTAATGAAAATTTTGTCGCAGAAGAAAGTAATATGTATAATGAATGTATTAACACAACTGAGAGTGTTACAATATTAACAGGTATATTATAATATTTATTTTGTAAAAATAGGATACTCATAACAATTAATAAAACTAATATAATTTTGTCTAAATTTTGTATATCTTAAAATTTTTCCACTAATTGCTTATATGTACATTGTAATACTTCATAAAATATTTTATATAAATATATAGAATTATAATACAACTTATTTACATATAAATATCTTATCGCATAATACATTATGTATAAATAATATTTACTTCCATATAAGTAATTTTGTTTACATCTTTATAAATTTTTGTTTACATCTTTATAAATATTTTGATATTTTCTTATAGACGATGAAGAAATTTACAGAATACCGGAGGATGATTACTCCTTTTTGGATGAGAGTCTTACATCACCTGAAATAACATATCATAAAATAGATGATATACAAAAAATTATTGACGACAATAATGAGCCACGACCAGAAGGTAACTGCATTATATGCTTAAGTCAAAAAGCATTATATATATTTGTACCATGCGGACATTTATGTCGTGTAGCACCTGCAGCAATAATTTAATATATAAAAGATGTCCAATGTGCAATCTATCATATGATAACTGCATAAAAACAATTTCAACTTAAAGAAAAGTAAGTAAAAAACATGAGACTTATATGCGCACATTTTAAAACAAACACCCCTAATTAGATTATCCAAATATAAATCCAATTCTACTTAATTAAGCAATTTGATTTATCAATTATTTCAAACGGCACTTACCTAGAGATATCTCGTATTCAAGATGCCCCACTTTAAATGCAACAGTAGAAAATTAATCTCGAAAACTAATCAATATCGAAAAAATCAACGTTTTAGGTTTCGGAGGTTTAAGAGAAGGAAGTACATATAATGGTGATATTAGTATGACCTTGAAAATGTAAAAAAGTTATAAAAATTCCACTGCAATTTGCAATTACATTCTAACTGCAAATATTAATATTAACAATT
The DNA here is from genome assembly GCA_949152495.1 of Lasius fuliginosus. Taxonomy (NCBI): domain Eukaryota; kingdom Metazoa; phylum Arthropoda; class Insecta; order Hymenoptera; family Formicidae; genus Lasius; species Lasius fuliginosus. The sequence goes on along the minus strand of OX424447.1, from coordinate 352,496 downwards.
GATTCTTCCCGACATTCTATGTATGAAAGTATTGTCGTAAAATGAATACTTTACAAGATATTTCATGTTTAAGCCGAAAAGTATTAGAATAAACTAAAATAACTTGTAGAGTATTTATTTTACGATGATCACACCCCAACATTTGTATACGCAGAATGATGAGTGAAATTAATATATGTAATAAAAAATAGTTCTATTTAAAAAATTCTAGTTTACCTTATTAATTTGACTTTCAAAAGATTATCCAAGATCAAACCAATAGCACTATTTAATATCCTTCATAAAATCTTAGAACTTTTGTCTGAAACATTTTTATTAAGAACATGTAGTTTGTGAAATATTTAGGGTAGAGAAAATACCCTGTATAATAGGTTATGCAACTTTCTCTATATATTTATAATATTTTGTCTAACATTAAATAATAAAATTATTTTTGTTATTTCAGAAACATCTATATAACAGAATTCATAATTCTGTAAATACAAAAATTCTTTACAAAAAAGAGTTTCAAAACTACCAACAAAGCCAAAATTGTCGAAACCGAAGGACCTGCAGAAATAAGCGTAAATAATATAGTTAAATGTATATCTCCACTAAGCATATGCATAGCGCAAAAAGAAAAAGGAAAAGAAAGTAGAGCTTTGCTGCGCGATCCGATTATATCTAATAATAACGTGTGATCGCGGAGAGAGAGATGTAAGGAGAAATATAACCTTTCAGTGGTATGTTTTTTCTTTAGTATAGGTAGCTTATAAACTCATAAACATCACATATTAAATACGCGTGTAAGAATTAATAGTTAAGGAATTCCTCATTAAAATACACATATCAAGTCTTAAGGTAGTCGAGTGTGTGTAGTCGAATCTTTCGAATTTGCTTACCCATCGATCGTGTTACCGGATGAGACTTTTATGTTAAATGAAAAAAAGTAACATCGCGCGATTGTTAATAATGGAAGAGAGAATAAATACGCGAAGCTCGTCTCGAACGGCGAGAATTTCTTCGAAATCCAGTCGTCGGCGTTCTTGCATTTCACGGATTGTGATATATCCCTTTGGTCCGTCGAATAAATTTAAAAAAATTTAGAATCTTTTATTTTCTATCAGGGTTGATTTCCGCACAATATTTTAGCTCCGCGTGACGAAATTTTTCATCATTTGCACTGAAGTCGGGATTTTGTTTCTGAAAAATGAGAGTTGGCTCGTCCAAGTTGAACGACCGTAGATGTACGATCGATTCCCGAAGATTGATTTGTAGCAAAATATATTTGGTATAACATCAACGTGTAATTTTCAGTTCTCTTTTACGCTCCGCATTCATTTTTTTTGGTCTTATTTTATCTCTCTCTCCGACACATGGCTGTGCATTTGAGCATGTGATACTTATTCATATCTATAATATATCATATCCATATCAAAAATAATAGTTAAGACAATGTGTAATAAAAATGGAATGTTTTTTTATTGTAATTAACTACCGAATGTATTTGTGACAGCGTTTCGACTCTGATTCGTTTTATAAGTAGCGACATAGATTTCAGTTATTCGGCAGAAACAGTTGTTTAGTTCTATTTAATTTCTTGCTTCATATTCTCGTTGTTTAAGGGTATGAGCACAAGGGTGACGTAAAAGACGTAAGTCAATATTACAATATTTCAGAAAAATAATGGAAGAGAGAATAAATACGCGAAGCGCGTCTCGAACGGCGAGAATTTCTTCGACATCCAGTCGTCGGCATTCTTGCATTTCACGGATCGTGACATATCCCTTTGATCCGTCGAATAAATTTAGAAAAGTTTAGAATCTTTTATTTTTTATCAGGGTTGATATCCGCACAAAATTTTAGCTCCGCGTGACGAAATTTTTCATCATTCGCACTGCAGTCGGGATTTTGTTTCTGAAAAATGAGAGTTGGCTCGTCCAAGTTGAACGACCGTAGATGTACGTTTGGTTCCCGAAGATTGATTTGTAGCAAAATATATTTGGTATAGCATCAACGTGTAATTTCAGTTCTCTTTTACGCTTGGCATTCATCTTTTTTCGGTCTTATTTTATCTCTCTCTCCGACACATGGCTGTGCATTTGAGCATGTGATACTTATTCATATCTATAATATATCATATCCATATAAAAAATAATAGTTAAGACAATGTGTAATAAAAATGGAATGTTTTTTTTATTGTAATTAACTACCGAATTTATTTGTGACAGCGTTTCGACTTTGATTCGTTTTATAAGTAGCGACGTAGATTTCAGTTATTCGGCAGAAACAGTTGTTTAGTTCTATTTAATTTCTTGCTTCATATTCTCGTTGTCTAAGGGTATGAGTACAAGGGTGACGTAAAAGACATAAGTCAATATTACAATATTTCTGAAAAATGTTATTAAATTCCTTAATAACTATGTAGCATGTTATATTTACGACATACGCCGAAGCTTGTGCGCTGTTTACATCTACGATTTACGCTGTTACGTCGCCTTTGTGCTCACACTCTTGTGCAAAAAAGTATTTTGTAGTTTTCATAGGTGCAACAAAATTAGATATTGTTTATTAGTGCCACCGCACAAGCTTTTTTGTAATGCGTTATATTACATTAAGCACTGACCGTTAACTTAAACTCGTACGGAACTTCATTCAACGCACAAAAAAAATCGTAACGATGAAAGTAACGCGTTAAAAAAAACTTGTGCGGTGGCCCTTAATATAAAGCGAGTGTAATGTAATAATTTTTTTACGTGCAATAATTCCTGCAATAAGTATATTACTTCTTACGTGTAATAAATATATTATTCTTTAGATCATTATCTATTAATTGTTTAAAAAATTCCTCTTCATCATCACTCTTTATTGTAAAAGATTAAAGAATAATTTATAAATAAAGAATAATTCTCCAAAATAAAATTTAACCAACCTTAGGAAATACGTTATCTGTGCTTTAGAATAGAGAATTGTTTTAATTATATGCAATGAACGATATATAATTTCGCAGTCTTATATACAGCGTTTATGTTTTATTACGTTATTCTCTAAATCATTCTTCGTATAAAACACTCTTAATCATTATCTATTCATCAGACACATTAAAATACACTTGTTCCGTTTTAACATTAAGGTTTTGCGAGAATTGAAGTTTACATATACATGCCAACGTGAAACAAATACAGACTTATCGTAGTGCAATTAAAGCGTTAAATTTGTATTTTTTTTTAAGAGAGGGAAAAATACATAGAGAATACCTTCAATACGATTTACCAGCGTGCAATACTGCATTGTGCACGCTCTTGGGAAAATTTGATCCGTGTTTCAGCACCGTGTTATGCCGCACCGCGCAATCTGCAGGGCGAGCAAGTGAGAATACACAGAAATCTCTTGACGAGAAGATTCACAAACGTTAACGTCCCCGGTGCGCTTCGCAGAGGCTGACAGTATCGTTGAAACCTGTCGTCGCACTCTTCGTCCTCTTCGTATTCATAATTGTAATTGTAGGATGTTGAAAGATAATGCGGATAATAATAAGAGTAATATTGACGATGACGTTGATGACGCTGATGCTGTTGTTGATAAGGATGCTGGATACGATGCATGCACCTCCTAGTCTCAAAGTCGCTGAGTCCTGACAGTGAAGGGCGGGCGAGTGTACGCGCCGACGCTGTATTATATTATATTAATTAAAAAAGAGAAAAATTTCTGTCAATTTTCAAACTTAATGTTATTCACATATTTCAATGCTCACAAAATATGATTAAATTAATTGTTTTATAAATATAGATGCAATGAGAGAGATGATTATATAATTAAATATCGCTGACACATTTCCTAACCTCGAAAGACCTATATCTTTCCTTATGTGCTACTAAGACTGCGTTCCGATATTCTCTGCCAGTACTGAAAATCTTCAATATATATAACGTAAATTATAGATTTCTGGTACTGGCAGTGAATTTCGGAACGCAGCCTAAGATATAAGGTTCACAATTACTGCAATAAATAAGATACAGCAAATGTAAAAAAGATAAATATCTCACGTACCGCAGTAGACTGCGTCAACTAATTGGTTCACATAAGATAAAAAATTCTATTAATCGCAGCAATAAACAGTTCACGTTCAATAAGATCAATTTCAATTTCACGTGTGTGATGAATCGGGACCGCGATCAATATTAATGTGGTCAATCGGGACCGTGGTCAATTGTAACGTGGTCAATTGTAACGTGGTCAATATCAACGTGGTCAATCGGGACTGTGGTCAATTGTAACGTGGTTAATTGTAACGTGGTCTATTGTAACGTGGTCAATCGGGATCGTGGTCAATTGTAACGTGGTCAGTATCAACGTGGTCAATCCGAGCCGTGGTCAATTGTAACGTGGTCAATTGTAACGTGGTCAATTGTAACGTGGTCAATATCAACGTGGTCAATCGGGACCGTGGTCAATCGGGACTGTGGTCAATTAGGACCGTGGTCAATCGGGACCGTGGTCAATCGGGACTGTGGTCAATTAGGACCGTGGTCAATCGGGACCGTGGTCAATCGGGACCGTGGTCAATTAGGACCGTGGTCAATTGTAACGTGGTCAATATTAACGTGGTCAATCTGGACCGTGCTCAATCGGGACCGTGGTCAATCGAGATCGTGGTCAATATCAACGTGGTCAATCGGGACCGTGGTCAATATTAACATGGTCAATTGTGACGTGGTCAATATCAACGTGGTCAATCGAGACCGTGGTCAATCGGGACCGTGGTCAATCAGGACAGTGGTCAATCGGGATCGTGGTCAATCGGGACCGTGGCCTATCGGGACAGTGGTCAATCGGAACGGTGGTCAATCGGGACCGTGGTTAATCGGGACGGTGGTCAATCGGGATCGTGTTTAATCGCAACGTGGTCGATATCAACGTGGTTATTCGCAACGTGGTCAATATCAACGTGGTCAATCGGGACCGTGGTCAATTGTAACGTGGTCAAACGGGTGCCACTCTTACTCATCGTATAGAGTCTGGAAACTTAGATGTCCAAAATCGCTGCGTGCGTCTCAGCCTTTGCTTCCTCTTAAGCTCTCTGGATTGAAGTACGCGGATATGTGCACAAAGTCTTATATATATTATATATATATATAACTAATTAATAATTTTTAATGTCGCTAGTCATTAATTAAATAAGATAAATATTTTTATAATTCGACCTAACTAGCAATGGCTTAAACGAGTTAAGTTAGAAGAATACTCATAGGGAGACGTGTCTCTTGGTACGAGACTACAAGAATCCCCTGATATCATACAACTATCTCGTAAATAAATAGGCGAGAAAAATATAGGTCCGAAAAGTCGCTGAAGCGGGAGTCGAACCCGTATCTTTCGCTTGCCGGGCGACTGCTTTAACCATCTAAGCTATTCAGACCCTTTCGGTCCTATATTTTTCTCTAGCCTTATAAATTGGATGTTAGTAAACAAATTTGAGAAACATTATACCGGCTCTCTACGGTTAAGGTGTAAATTACAAAATAAGGAGTCGTCACACAAGTATTTAAAATTTACACCTTAACCGTAGAGAGCCGGTATAATGTTTCTCAAATTTGTTTACTAACATCCAATTTATAAGCTAGAGAAAAATATAGGACCGAAAGGGTCTGAATAGCTTAGATGGTTAAAGCAGTCGCCCGGCAAGCGAAAGACGCGGTTTCGACTCCCGCTTCAGCGACTTTTCGGACCTATATTTTTCTCGCCTATTTATTTACGAGATAGTTGTATGATATCAGGAGATTCTTGTAGTCTCGTACCAAGAGACACGTCTCCCTATGAGTATTCTTCTAACTTAATTCGATTAAGCTATTGCTAGTTCGGTCGAATTATAAAAATATTTATCTTATTTAATTAATGACTAGCGACATTAAAAATTATTAATTAGTTGTTTAATACTCCTGGACCTAAATAAGGAGTCGTCACACAAGTATTTAAAATTTACACCTTAACCGTAGAGAGCCGGTATAATGTTTCTCAAATTTGTTTACTAACATCCAATTTATAAGGCTAGAGAAAAATATAGGACCGAAAGGGTATGAATAGCTTAGATGGTTAAAGCAGTCGCCCGACAAGCGAAAGACGCGGGTTCGACTCCCGCTTCAGCGACTTTTCGGACCTATATTTTTCTCGCCTATTTATTTACGAGATAGTTGTATGATATCAGGGGATTCTTGTAGTCTCGTACCAAGAGACACGTCTCCCTATGAGTATTCTTCTAACTTAACTCGTTTAAGCCATTGCTAGTAAGGTCGAATTATAAAAATATTTATCTTATATATATATATATAAGATAAATATTTTTATAATTCGACCTAACTAGCAATGGCTTAAACGAGTCAACTTATATATATATATATATATATATATATATATATATATTGTGACATTGCCGTCCCGACGCGCGTCCATCCCACCATAATCGCGGGGCAAGGGCTGAGCGGCCGCGCCACGCGAGAGAGCACGAGAGCCGAACCGAACTTCCGGAGAGACGAATGCGATAGAACGACAATTACTATAAATTAATTCGCGTTTATTTTATATTTTTCTTATGTATCGCGGGAGCCTTGTTGCGAGGATTTCACTGTCGTTATTAAGGAGAGGTAACGAGGAGGAAACAGTCTCGACAAAAACAGGGAGCCAAATCGTACACAGCAAAAACGGACAAACAAAGGAGATAATATTTGCCGAGGCCGTCCGGGCAAGGTCGCCGTTAACCGACGGAAAGCGTGGATCCTTGTGAACACCCAGGACCGCATAGCAGCGGAGCGAGAAAGTCGCCCGGAAGAGCGGAGGAAGAAATCTCCACGCGGCCGCTTAGCGAAGCCGGAGTTAAACGAGCCACTTCGAAGTCATGCTGCCTCAAGTGCAAATAGGCCTTAAAAATTAAGGCTGCAAGCCACTAATAAATATGTTGTCGTAAATTAGCGATCCGGGCGCCGTAGCCCTACCTACGGGCTTGAATAAGCCGAAGGGCGGCGATAAATCACGCGACGCCGTAATTGGGTCAACGCGCGCACCCCCGTTCGCGCAGGAGTTGCGATATCGACCCGAAGGGATAGATCCTTCACTCTCGTGCGGACTGTTTTGTCGCGTTGGCGTGCCCGCTATCGTGCCCAGCCGAATTGGAAAATCAAAGTTATCACGGTTACTGAGGGGCCCTGACGAGATTGAGAGGAAGCCCGATCAACAAGGAGATAGATTTTCCACCGGTGAGGCTACCCGTGTAATATTTAGCGAAAAATTACGTTTGGTAATGTCCAAGTCTCGACCGCTCTGACGCTGTCGCGAGCTCTTTTGGTGAATTTTTGGCGTTTTTGCGTGGGCTCGGCCCGCAGTCTTTTTCGCGATTTAGTATTAGTGAGCGACCGACGTCAAGCGGCGAGAGCTTCGAGGCTGTAGTCCTGTAATTAATTCGCGAGAAGTAATCGTCTCCGGGATTCGGTCGGGTATTGCGTCGCGCATCTTCCGTTGTCGCGTATTTGTATTTGCGTATGTCATGTAATAATCGGTTCGTCGTTGTCTCGTGTGTCACGTTATAGTGTAAATTAAGAATCCGAATTGTGTCGGGTAAACGTAGTGCGTGCGGATAGAATATCGCGAGCGAGAGAGAGAGCAAGTGCGCGCGCGCGAGAGAGAGAGCAAGTAGTCATTCGGCCGCCCGACGGATATCGATCGCCGTCGTAGATTGCGCGTTATTTTCCATCTAAGCTTTGTCGCGGGATTCTCGATCTTCCCTCTAGTATGTCTCGCCCGTGTAAATCTCTCTCGCTATTGTATAAAAGTCTCGCTTACTGAAAACATTGTTAATTAAACAAAAGTCGTTGATCGTACGAAATCGCGGCCCTCGCGTATGAATTACGGCCGCGCTATTGTTATCGAGTTCAATCCGCTACTGCTAGATTAGTATGCCGCGATTATTAATGTTGCCGCCGTCTTATTGATTTCGTGTAGTATGGTATCGCCGAAAGGTTATGTTAATTTTTGTCGCGGTAACTTAGTTTTCGGTTTAAGATTTTTGTACCGGCTTCTCGTTTGATTATGTTATCCGGCTTCATTTATATTTCCTTTCTGTTATTATCCGTTATCTCAACGGATAGAGTGTCGCCCGGAACTCGTTACCGTATTATATTGAGTAACTCTGTTTGCTGACAAATCTCTTGTTCTATTAGTTTCTTTTTTTTGTAACTTCTCTCGGCTGGATCAGTAGCCGTAATCGTCAACTTTATATCGTTTTTACATCTCTTTCAATATCATCTATCACTATTACTTGTCATTATATTTTTCTTTTATATCATGGAAATCTAATAAACAGTATGTTAGTTTGTTAGTATCATTTCGCGTCTATTCTTTTTGTGTTTGTGTCTCGTCACGCCGAGTATTTTAATGCAGTAAATTAACTCCGCCGGTTTCGTATATTGTCTGATTATATAATTATTTCGCGGCAACATCTCCCTGCCCCTCTACCGATTAGGTGAGCTAACCAGCCCGTAGCCGAGCTTGTCGGCCCGGATTTCGCGTAGATATCGTTTGTCGCGAATTGACGCGTGAAAGATCGCGTCTGGCCCAATCTTTAGTCTAATTCGTGTTTCGCGTAATCTAAGGCCTTTTGTCCGCTGCGGTACGCGTGGAACGCCTTGAAACCGAGTTCCCCCGCGTAATCTATATAACCATTTAATTGACTTTGGTTATTCTTTTTTGTCGACAACCGCTTATTCCCCGTTTGAGCTCAGAACGGGAGAAAAAGACCGTCGCAATATATATATATATGTAAGACGATGTGTGACTGACAAAGAAAAATGTATCAGGGAATATCGGAGAGATTGAAAGAATAATTTAAAGTGTCTACTGAAAAACTAAAATGCTTAATGTCGAATGCTTAATATAATAATGCTACTAATGCTGAATGCTAAATATTAATGCTTGCGCGCCTCGAAATCGGCGGTTTATATACCCGTGAAACAAGGAAATCTAGGGCTGTGTGCAAATCGCGATTCTTTCAAAGTGTCTCCGATGTTCCGAGAAGAAATTATCTAAATTATTTCACAGTATTTCGCTGCCGATGGGTCGAGAGCAATGCGTGGTTTGTTTATACTTTCGGACAAATGCGGTAGGTCGCATGTGATCGAAAGACACCGTATTTAATACTATTAATATCTTCCTATTGCATCGTTTATTCTGTCCTTGGTGCAGATTTCTGATGTATGAATGCTTTTGATTTTCAGTACAATTTTTAATATAATGTAGAACATGTTGCCATGAGTTTGTTAATTTACAGGATCACCTTTTATAAGATTTGCTCTTCATATATTCGAGAGATTATTAAATTCAGATATTTTATTAATATCATTGCTCTTTATGAATAAAATGATTTAATATTTTAACTATTTTATTTTTATTTTCAATTGTTCGCGATAAGGGAAATTATTGTAGCAAATTATTGTATTTGTTATTCTATAAAGGACCCCGCACACTTCGTATGAAAATTGGGTTTAGGTTTAGGTGAAATTGGCTGAAAATGAAATATGTTGTAGTTGATGAGGTCCTGATCAAAAAACCTGAAGGGCAGAAAGCTAAAAAATGGACAGTTTATTGCTACAGGCTCTCGGAGTGTACGATTCACACGATTTTTACTGTTACACCGTCGACAATTACGAGTCGATAATGACGTTTTTTTTCCGCAGCCGTAAATCATTCCGCAACCAATGTTTCAATCGCAATTCATTCTGCAACCTATTCCGCAGTCACTGACTGCAATACATTCCGCAATCGCAAAATCGAAATAGGTAAAAGAATCGCGGTCAAAAAGTTGCGGTTGCGGAATGATTTGCGGTCGTGACGGAATAGATGCAGAATAGGTTGCGGAATGAGTTGCGATTGAAACATTGGTTGCGGAATGTATTGCTGTCAGTGACTGTGGAATAGGTGCGGAATAGGTTGCGGAATGAGTTGAAATTGAAACATTGGTTGCGGAATGAGTTGCAATTGAAACATTTTGGTTGCGGAATGATTTGCGGCTGCGGAAGAAAACGTCATTATCGACTCGTAATAGTCGACGGTGTAACAGTAAAAATCGTGTGAATTATACACTTCGAGAGCCTGTAGCAAAAAACTCCATTTTTTAGCTTTTTGCCCATTAGGTTTTTTGATCAGGATCTCATCAACTACGACATATTCCATTTTCACCCAATTTCACCTAAACCCAATTTTCTATAAGAAGTGTGCAGGGTCCTTTAGACGCATATAATTCTTAAATGTATATAAACGTTTCTATATTGAATATTTCTCCTCAAAGTTCGGTTAATTAGGATTTAAATAATTCACAATCGCAGAATTCGATGAAGAGTTCGACCGCAAATATTATCGGAAGAATTTTATAATTTTGTTATATATTCACGGAATCATTTTTATAATAATCTGTCTTTTAGTTTAACTATGGTTCAAGAAAGTAATATTAATGTTTTTGTGAATAAATTTAAATAGCATTGAAAATTCAATTTATGAATAAAGTTCTAAGACAAATTATTATGTATTTCATGTTTCCGTAAATCGTAACGTATATTTTCCTTGGATAGGATATTTATCGAATATTTCTAAATGATCAATTAAATAAAATATCTCTGGTGTAATTCGCAAAAGAAGCCAAAATTCGCTCGCAAGTTTATCCTTTTAAAATAGTCGCAAGTTAGTTCTAGAGTGTTGCGCGCGCATGTCCTGGTGTTTTGGGACGACGCCTGATTGGTTGGTTGTTAGTTACTCTAAGTAATTATAGTTCTTTGTGCAACTGAACGTTATATTTTAAATTCCTAAGTTAAATAATCATGTGAAACAAGAACGACAAGCAATAAAATGCACTAGAGATTAGTTTTATTATGAATTTTAATAATTATAAGAATAAAAACAAGCGGGTTAAATAATCGTTCTTTATTCCATTGATATACTATAAAAATAAAAGCGAAATGTAATTATTTACAAAAATATGGTTTCGAAAAAATGGCGGGACGTCACATCACACTTCTCTCTGACGTGACATCTATAATATACTAGACAGCTAGGCTTCTTATATAGTTACTAGATTCTGTGTACCCAAAACTTATGTACTCATGGACGTAGGAAACGTCCATGTATGTACTTATTTACGCATAGGCGGCAGACTTAGTAACCGAATGGAATGCTAGAATGGTTTAAATTTTATGTCCTCCGCCTATGGATAACTGAGTAAGTGTATACCAAACATTCCAATCGGTTATTATGTTGTGTACAAGTTGTACATTATCAAGTTCCGTAGATTGGTAGCAGTGCTAAAGTAAGGTCTTCCCACTTGCGGCCATTTTTGATACATGCATTTGTGTGCATGTGTATATTTATGCACCTTCCAATATACATACAAGCGGATTAGACATCGAAAGTCTTTCACCGTTTGTGAGGTTATGTGAGGTTTGTGAGGTAAGCTTCTATATGTTACAATTTTGCTGTGCATGAATATTTGCCAAAATAGATATGAATCCGTTATTTAATTTTCGTAAGTGAAAATGTATTTGTATTTTTTTCAGGGTACAAAAATTGTTTATAATAACTGTTCTGAAATTTTAACACTTGAAATTGCCGCTCAAATCCTCCATTTTTGGGTCGCGTATAGAAGATATGTATGGGTGTCACGTCTGGGGTGACAATTCTTTCTTCTATTATGGGTGCGTTCGGAAAGCTCGCTATCGCGCTACGAAACGTTAACGCTAATACCAAAGAATATAGACGAGTATAGAAGCACGTATACTGTATATTGAGCCGGTACATGAAAATTAATTACAAGTCAGATCGTTAGATGGCGACACTCAATAGCTGATTGTGAATCGTACACTTTGCCGGATGTTCATGTATCTCATTGATATATTGATCCATCGTGTATGTGTGTGTATGTGTGTGAGTGCATGCGGTATGTGTATGGTGTATGTATGTGTGTATGAACGCTATGAGAAGTAAAACAAGGCATTCTGCATATTTTGTGATTTTTTTAACAATAAAAAATGTAATAAAAAGTAATATAATAAAGAATTAAAATTGTATTACGTATAATAATTTTGATTATTAAAGTATTTTATAATACAGAAGAATTTTCACAAAACAAAATAATAATAAAAACAAAAAAGATCAATGTAAAATAAATTTAATAGATAAAACATCAACAAATATATATTAGTTCTTTGCTAATTATAATTAATAGAAAATGTAAATAAACAATGTAATATAAAACAAGATTATAATTTAAAGTATAAAAAATATTTAAGAAAATTACAAGTTTTGAAAAATTGTTCCGCTGATTAATATAGTTTATTCTTTATTACATTTAGACATGTTGTTTAGGACTATTAATGATATATTCAAGAAGATAAGAATTTCCATGATTGTATAGATTATAATAATAGATTATAAGGAGATATATATATAAATATTTATTTCTTACCTACTCTTTGCTAATGACAACTAATATTTTATCTATACATTTGTAATACGAATTTAAATATTTTTATTACATATATATGTAATATAAAAATATATATATATATATAATATTAATGCACAATATATATGTAATGTAATATTGCAAAAGATATAATAATTTGTGAGAAGATAGATATGGATATTTCTCTTGTAACATTATATAAGAAGTAATGAATTTTATTTAGAACTTTTTAATAATTATTTTTAAGCTTTTTAATATTATTGATCGTGTTATATGAATAACAAAATAAAGTAATATAAGTTATCATTATTCAATGGAAACCGCGAGAAGGTGGTGGGTGTCTTCCATCGGGAAAAGATATTGGAAATGACAGGATTAATGGGTATAGGATAAAAGGAGGGGATTATGCTATAAGCGAGCTTTTACTGACAATTGGAACTAATGATGGATAAATATACGAATAATACACAAGGATAGCGGATGAAATAAAATATTTAAAGTAATAACGCGGATGAAATAAAATATTTAAAGTAATAACGCGAATGAAGCAAAATATTTAAAATAATAGCGAACGAAGCAAAATTTATAAAGCAACATTAAAATAAAACAAGATGAAGCAAAATATACAAAGCAATAGCAAATAGAGCATATTAATTACATTAAAAGACAGAATATAAACAGTATCAATGATGTAAAACTTTAAATAATTTTTTGTCTTCTCGGAGCTGCAGAATTAATGGTTCTTTTTCTATTATTTTTATCTCTATAATCACGCGAAATCCATTTTAGATTATAAAAAATGTGTACCCGAACAAAAAAAAGCTATAATATATTCGCGATGATGAGAACAATTACTATCAGTAGTCCAAAAATCAAAATGGTTTCTAATCAACGTATCAGTAATAGATTTACGGAGATGTGCTGCAATTCCTATTTTGTGACTATGTAATTTAAATTCTTCATTAAAAATTTTATATGCGGATGTTATTGCAGAATAAAACTTATCGGATGGTGCTCGGAGATTACCAAATTCACTTTCATTACTATTACGATAGGCTTTCCAAAATATTAATAATTCATTGGTTACTTCCAGTTTTTTATTATCTTTTACTAATGAAGCAAGACAGTAGGAACAATTAAATTTTGTTAAACATTTATGTGCCAAGTAACCACTCACATATCTAATAGAACAATCTTCTAAAGTTGTTATAGAAAAAATATCATTATTTTCGATACAGATGCTGTCTTGCAAGTTTACATTTGCCGATTCGAATCTTATTGCATCTTCGCCATCAACCCACATTTCAATATCTTTACTAACAGATGCATCATCTTGATATTCAAAATTCGGAGTAGCTAATAATAATGAATTTGTAACGTCTATTTCACAGTTAGTGCCTATAGGAGGCTTCATTAGATTAGCTGTCATGGCATATTGTAAATTTCTATGAAATTCCATCGCAGATGGATTATCGTTATGTCCGGAACGATATCGAAGGATAGCAAAAAGATTTTCTAATGGATCCTGATTCAAGTGACATGTAATAAGATATAATGAATTTTCTTCGCGCATAGATTCCCAAAGCATTAATATACTATTGATGGTTAATTTTAATCCCGCAAAGCAAAAAAGTGAATTATCCGAAACTGTATGCCATTCATTTAACCACGAGTAACATTTTCTTAAAAAACTTTCTATTTGTGGCTGCTTCTCAGATAATGCACATTTATAAGGATTCGAATCGTACGCTCGACGGCTATTCAAACAATCGAAAAGATCATTCATTCTTTTTATGAAATTCGCAGTTGCCTCACAAGCAGGATGTTTTAAAGTATCTATAATTTTACCTATATTTAATGCGGCCGACACGTTTGCGCTAAAAACTTGAGTAGCTAAGCTAACGGACATACGTTCAAAATTATTTGGATTTACATGGCGATCAGTTAATTTGGGTGCTGCTCTACGTAAACTATTCCGTTCAATTTCTCGAAGTAGTTCGCGTATGGCGTTCCACGAAATAATTTTTCTTTTAATAATAAAATCTTGTTTTAAAAGATTGTTTCGAATGCTCTTAATAAGATGCGGATCGTAATTAAAAAGATTTTATATCCTTCCAACTTGAAATATGGGCGTTCTTCTGAAATATTTAAATATCCAATAGCTTTCTGATTTGTTGGTCCTTGATCACATACCATACTTTTCAATATAAGTCCTGTCTTAAATATTGACTCTATTATTTTTGTGATAAGAATACTTAAATCGCGTCCATGAACGTTTCCATGTGAAATAAAATAAGCTATAGGTTGTTTCTACGAACATTTCAAACCTCGAAGCAGAAAACAAAGAGCATGTTTAGCAAAATTATTCGTTCTACCTAGATCTCCCAAATCTTGATATCCTTCTACAAGATCTTCTTTCGAATTATACTGAAGAATGGCTTTAATACTCATTTCGTCCCACATTAAAACGCATTCCTTTTCAAAAATTAATCATATTCTCAGCCTTCATAGCTATTTTATGCATTATTTGTGGATTTATTCCGGGTTTGAGCTGAAGATCATTAATCCATTCACGAATTAATGTTATGCAAGGCAATGCGAATTTTTTTATAGTTCTCAAGAAAATATAAGCTTTTGGAGATTTATAATATAAGGATAAAGCAAATTCTTTTTCGTCCTGCGTCCATTTTCGTTTTTTAAAATGATTTAATTGCATTTTCAAAAAAAATAATTGATCTTAATTTAAATATTTAGCAATATAATGCAAAATGTCATGCATGGATATTTTTCGTTGTGGGTTGATGGCATTCATTCTTTTAATTTTTCGATTTTTTAAAATTAATTGCCGACGTAAGTTTCTTATTTGATTATTTAAACGTTTCTCTTTAATTGTACGAAGTGTAAATCTCCTTACACAATGAATTGAAATATTTCTCTGAGTTGATACGTTTTCTTTTGTAATTACGGTTTCAGACGCTGCTAAAGATTTTGATTAAAAGAATCTGATGTCTGTGATGTTATTAGTTCCTCTATTTCATCTCTAAAATTTTCAACAATCTCCGAGTTTACATTATTATTTTCATTTACATAAATTGGTACTGCTGTACTTATAAGCGTCATCTTACCAGATTTAAAAATGTTTTTATCGCTTGGTAAAAAATGAGTTGAGCAAATACGTTTCTCTATAAGTTGCTTTGTACTTAACTCTGCAAAATCATCATTCCCAGAACGCACTATCCACTCAAATTGACTATAGATGTAAGAGGAAATAAGAAATACACGTCAAAAAAGTCTAATTTTAAGTTAATATTTATAAAGAATGTCTCATATTTCATAAGTCATTCTTCATTGCAAATTAAGAATTTAAAATGTGCTTTAAAAAATCGAATTTATATATAGAATGCGTCCAAATCTATGGTATAACTTGACAAGAAAATAATTTCTCGTGTACAAATATAACTAAAATGTGTGTGTACTTACATCATATATATATATATATATATTTTATATATATTTGCACACGAGAAATGATTTTCTTATCAAGTTGTAATACAATTTTGGTTTGTATCACAATTTACATGCACATTACACATACACCCCTTACGGAAAGAAACTACAGCGGATTACAGAAAATTATATTGCAGGAACTACATAAAAGTATTACACGAAATTACAGACTGGAGTATTGTAATATACTATAATATTTTCGCACTACACGTTCGGATTGCAGGAAAATATTACAGGAAAATATCCTGTAATATACATATATTGTGCCGGGATTACAGGATAATGTGGAAAAAATCGTATATTTATTTTAAAAAAATTGTATATTTATTTTAATTAAAATCAACCAATTGGATCGATTATATATTCAGTTGTTTTTATAAATACAAAATCTTGCCGCGACATTACAACCTAATATGTAGCTTGTAATATCGCGGCAAGAATTGTATTTATAAAAATGTTTGGATGTATAATCGATCCAATTGGTTGATTTTAATTAAAATGAATGTACAAATTTCATGGACGTAATTTTTAAATAAGTGATTTTTTTCACAATTCTGTATTTTATATATCATAAATAACATAAACATAATATATATTGAATTGAACATAATTTTGTTTATTTTTATATATTCTTTTATATATAATACACATCTTTTTTGATGTAACATTATACATATAAACTAATTTATCTAATATATAAACATTTTTTATATATTAAAATGAAACATCTAAATTTAAAAAATGCTTGAAATAAAACATCTAAATTTAAAAAAAAATACTGGTCAAATAAATATATTTATCTTATTGCACAGTTATTTTAAACAAATTCTAAAATCTAATTTAAAAAAAAATCTTATTTGTATATTAATACTGATCATTTTTATAATTCCTCAGAATTTGTTTAACTATGGCTTGGATTGATAATCAGTAGTCAAACAGATCTTATATATTGCTTAAGCAATTGCTTAGCGAAGTCTGACTTGACGATTCAATCGATCACAGACTTTAAAATTGTTTATATGTTGAATAAGTTGGATTTCGCGAAACAATTGCTTAAGCAATGACTAAATGCCGGTCCAGAATCTTTGAGTTAGAGTTCAACCACAGATCGTAATGATCGTAATCGAGTATGTTTTAGATTTTAGATTATTGAATTGAACTGATGGATATCACTTTTTTCTTGGCATTGTTGCACTTACTTCGGACGACACTACGGAATAATTTCGTATTGTCGTCTGTCTTGCCGAATTTCTCGTAAATAAAATCTGAAAAAAGGGCAACAGAATGAAAAATCTCTTTCTGTAACAATTTACCAAATTCAATTATGTATATATATTTTTGAATAGCATGCATAATTCAGATATTTTATGCTCAATTTTAAATATATTATTTATTTTATATTCACAAATTATATTAAATTGACAAATTCTTACTTTCTATAGCTTTCAGTCGAACAGGGTCTAATTTCTCGGTCGATTTTTTATCCGGATTTGACTTATTGGCATTGGCTACGGATCCAGTCAAACTGGAGTTTCTTAACTCTGTTTTTTCATAAACCAAACTGAGAAGGTCACATGTTAGCTTCGATACGCTGCTGTCATTGACCTTGCTCAGTTGAGTATTCGTGATGTGCTTGAATCCAAAATATCTCCCTCCAGATACCACCTGAAAAATGTTTACGTATAACAATCATTTCTTACAGCAGTACATAAATGTAAAGTCATTACATCACCAATCATGTATAATTAATTCACCTTTTCTAATGTCGAATTTTCTTTATTTTTTTTATTGCTGTCTTTAAGAAGATCGCTTTCATTAAAAGCAATGTTTTCCTGAAAAATATAATTCATTTTACGTAATAACAGAATTTTATAATGTCAAACATATTTATATAAAACATACATTTTCAGATGTATGTGAAGGTCGATATTCGATTTTGGCATTTTTTATTGTATCAGTATTGGTAATCCCAGAATTTGTAGCCGAAAACTCCTATATAAAAATTAGGCGATTACAAAAATAAAATTCTTTACTTACATTTATTATTTTATATTTAATGCATTGAATATTATTTATATCTCTTTCAACAAGTTTCAAAAATAAGTTTAAAAATTAAGCTCGCTCGCTGTCAATTATCTATTCAGATTATAGAATTAACAAAATTTCATGATAGTGTGTTATATAAATATTAAATAAACTATATACTTTTTGTTTCAATTTGTTCCACATACACGAATTGTCTTTCTTTAAGTTCTGTTTTTCTATTTTCAATATATAATATAATTGAATAATTATTTATACATATGCAACTAATAAAGAAATGTATATTTCACCTTATTCATCGCATTCGGGCATTCATCATTCGGACTGTTTATCGAATTATAATTAATCAATGGATCAGTATCCACTATTTCGGATTCATTTTTTATTTTATCGTTAGTGTATAATATTGGAACCGATTCAATAGTACTCCAACTCTATAATATAAAATGATACCAAAATATAACAATTAGTAATCACATACAAGATATTTGTGTATATTCACAAAAACCTCTAATATTAATATGAAAATTAATTGAAATTGATTATAAATTAGTTATCTTACCATGACATACTTTGTGTTCTTATTGATTTCTTTTTCTAAATATTTCAATTTCTCTTCAATATCTTTCGATCTGAAAAGTACTTTTTTAGTGCATTTGTCTATCTGTTGAATATCTAAAAGAAGTATTTATTATTTATTTATTTATTTAGGAATTTCTACGGGGAAATAGATGCCCATTTACAGAGAATTTATGTGGCGCATGATAACTGACCGTATAAATATAACAGAACGTAAAGAGCAGACACAAAAAAATAGAGTAAAAGTAAAATATATATGTAGATAAAAATATAGTAAAAATGAAATAAATAGATAAAAATATAGTAAAATAAAATATATAGATAAAATGAAAATAAATAACGCAGAGAACAGCAGTGCGCGAAAACAGTAATAGACTATAAGTTCCCGAAATAAATAAAACAAAAAAGCGCGACAGTGGACAATTATGTTTAAATGTTTTCAAACTTCGTTGCATTTATGTATATGTAAAATTGTATTTTTACCTTCCGAATACTTTATAATTTGTTTTAGTTGAAAAATCTTGTATTTTAATTCCTTCACTTCCTGCTTGTGCAAAAGATTTGTTTTTGACATATCGTGTTTTGATACTCGTTCGTCAATATTTGAATCATCGGATGATTCTGTCAGGGTATTATCCTAAATTTCAATAAAATGTCACATATTCAGTGAAGTTATGAAGATTTAAAAATACCGTGTGGCCACGACCAAATTGCAAACATGAATGCAAACGACGAAAGAGAACGACAGTACTGAAATCTTCTCTAGAATGAAAACGGAGTAAAGGTTTGACGCTCGCTCTCAGTCACTCATTTATTTCCAAATGTCCGCAATTTCGTCCTAGCCACACAATACGTTTGTATGAGAATAATAACTCTGATACTATGTTCAATTCGAATTAATAACGCCTAATATACTCTTACATCTTGAAATTTATCTTTTTTAATATTCAGTGCTTCTACAATGTTATTTTCTACTCTTTTTTGGCAGTTTCTCGTAATTTTGAAGTTTTCTTTTTCTTCTGAAAATACAGAACATAAAAAACTTATACTAACGACCTTGGTAGAAATGAGTAATTTCAATCAATAGGAAATCTACTTCTAAAAACTAATTAATAATATATATAGTTGCATTTCAAATCGATTTAATTTCGTTAAAATCGCTATCAATAATATTTAATTTATATAAATTATTTTTATCAATCCATTTTAATGAAAAATATATTGAATATGATTGATATCAATTTAAATTGAATCAATTTGAAATAAAAAATATTAAGATTTACTTTAAAAATTGATTCTTTTTAATTGATGGGAATCGCTATTTTTTCTAAGATATTTCCGGAAAATTTTTTTGAAATTCTACCGAAACCATGATTTCAAAAAAATAAGCAAAAATTTTCTTCAAATTAGCGAAAACAGTGTATTTTTAGAGAAATTAGGAAAAGAGAAATAATTTCTATTAGGTAATAATTAAATATGTAATTATTGATGATATTCAGTAAAATTTCTAGCAAATGCGAAAAATTAATTTAGCAAAAATAGCAAAGGAACAGTAAAAATCAACAATTATAAAAACATTAACAGGATTAATAAAATTGAAGAAAACCATTGGTGAAAATTTTATGAGCATATACATTTTTTAGATTATACCGTTCGATTTTTTTTTAAAGCCATTTTCAATAGAGTCTTCATCTTCGGAAATTGTCTCCACGTCTAAACTTTTTCGTTTTAGCACCTTTCTATCACTTTTTGATAGGTTTAAAATTTCAAATTTTAATACGTTATCGCACTGCTTACACATTTCGGTCCATTCTAATAATTATAAATATAATTTGAAAATAAAATTTGGAATTATTGCATTGAAAATATTGTGTTTGTGCATACCTTGCTAGAAAGAAGTTGTTGAAAATTTCTTTGGAAATGTCGATATTAAAACCGTTTTCAGAAAATTTTCAAAGACATATTATATCTGAGAATCTCTTCAATTCTCTACATAATTAAGATTTTGTTTTAATCATAAATTTTTAAACAATTTCAGGGATTTTGTAGAGAATTACAGAAATTTTAAGACATATTTCTGTGAAAATTCTCTGAAAACGGTTTCAATTGCAATACATTTTCAGAGAAATTTTCAGCTACTTTACAACGATTTCTTCTTTCAACAGGGTGTATATGGAGTACAAATAAGAATGTTTCCAGGAGCACGAGCAAGAGCTGGTGAAGCTCTTGTCCGCATGCTCCAGTTACGTATATCTATATTTATATATTATTGTGTCGTTTTAATACTAAATATAATGTTTTCAATGTAAATGTTAAATTCAGTAGAGAAAAGAGAAAATGTTTTACTGTTAAAAAATATATAATTAAGAAAATTGTAGAAATATATTTAATATACACAATTAAATAAGTAAACTAAAAGTAATATCATGCTGAACGATAAAAATGTGTGAGGCGTACCCATGCACATAGCACCAAAATCTCAGATGTTGGTGCTATATGTGCTGGCTACTACAAGTGTACTCAATATCGGTTATAGGTTATGTTATTAGTTAGTATAAAAACTTACCTCCAAACGACAAAATATGTACAACGTGGGATTTCCACGAGCAATTTCGTATTTTTTTGTGCATCTTCGATGCTGGAGCTATCTCGCAATTTACGGGCCAATTAATTGCAACTTCTTCTTTTTCATCGATAACTTTTTGTAGTGCTTCTTTATTTCGTAACGTCTCATCTTGAAGTCACGCGTGACGTCCCGCCATTTTTTCAAACCCATATTTACAATAATAATTAAGAGATGCTTTTACTTATAAAATATGGAGCAATGGTGTAATCTACTTGTTCTATTTTCAATTATTAGCGACTTTCATTATTGTTCGTCAATTATTTAATTTTCTTACCTCATCACAGACTTCTATCTTCTATATACTAGACTGCGTACATCCTATATATTTAGCCTTATGACGTGTACCCTGAAAATGTTGACACATAGCGCATGCGCGAAATAGAGGACCGAAGAATGCGAAGAATTTTGTTTACATTTTGCATTGCCATTTGGGCTTCGAAGTTACAAGAGGTTAAGTTGTAAATATTTTAATATTTTTAACAAAAATGCCGGCAAGGTGTGTGGTAGAAAAGTGTGAAAGTAGAAAAGTTAAAAACTGTGGGATATCTTTCTTCAAGTGAGTATATATGCAGAATATGTATATATATTGTAATGTATTACATAAAAAACAAAATAATTTATGCGTACATAAAATATTCCAATATTTTAAAGATTTCCATTGAGTGATCCCGATTTATTATCAAAATGGACTGCAATCATTAGTAGAATATTTTGGATACCAACTACATTCTGCGAAATTTGTGAATTACATTTCAAAGAAAACTATTTTTCTGGAACTAAAAGAAAAAGGTTAAAACCTAATGCTGTACCTACAGAAAACTTGGGTAAATATATGTATATTGATAATAAATACATACTTATTTTTAATGATTTTTGTTAATATTGAACTGAACTTGATCTAATAATATAAATAATAATGTAACAAAATATTTGTCCTTATAGATATACAATATAGAGATACTTGTACAAAGTGAGGTACCGTCAACCAGTGGCAATGACATACAAATTGAATTTGGTCTCAGCGAAGGTATATGAATATTTCTTTATCTGTAATATTTATAAAAACTTCAAACTAATAGAGTATTTCTTTTTACAGAAATAATTATAGGAAGTCAATCACCTTCGATCATTGAAAGTGACATGCAAACTGACAATGTGTTTGCTCCCAGCGAAGATATGTACTTGTTATAAATCTGTAATATTTAGAAGTTTATTTATAAAAACTTCAAACTAATAGAATATTTCTTTTTACAGAAATAATTACAGGAAGTCAAGCACCTTCGATCATTGAAAGTGACATGCAAACTGACAATGTGTTTGCTCCCAGCGAAGATATGTATTGATAATGCCTGATAAACTATAATTTTTATCAAACAAACCTTAATAAATAAACATTATTTATGTAGAAAATATACGAAACAAACGTAAAGCTATGGATGAACTTGGAGAGGCTCATTTAAGGATGCAACAATTTGAAAAAGATATCGAACATCTAAAAACTCATACAATCCTTGACAGAAAGTCATAATAGTGAATTAGAAGAGCAGGCAAAAATGTTTCGGCGTCTATTGCAAGAACAAAAAGATAAAATGAGACAAAAACTTCAAAATGCTACAAAAAAATTAAAATTATTAAATAGAAAAAAAGACGAGATGCGAAAATATAAGAATTTATTAACTTTTTATATAATTTGTATTACGGTTTATACATTAAAAATTAATTATTTTATATATTATTGATTTTGTTTAATTATATTTTTTTGATATAATTAAAATTCTTGTTTGACTTTATCTCGCAATTATTTTAGTTTTAAATTATAAAATTATTTGATAATCTAAAAACGTGTAAGTCCTAGCAGACAAAATTGGTCCTCTATTTCGCCCATGCGCTCTAAAAAAAGGGTACGCTGATAAGCGGCAGTACGCAGTCTAGTTAATATATAGAAGTCTGTGTACCTCATGCGCTTTTATTTTTAGTTACTAACTCTAGGAAATTAAGATTTCCCTATTTAACCACGCTGCGACCAATCCGGAAGCTCTATTTTGGAACTAGCAACGCAACCCAATCAAGCGCCGTCCCTAGAACCGAACCACACGCGTGTAGCGCTCTAGAACTAACCAGCGGTTATCTTATAGAACAAACCTGCGTGTGAATTCTACCTCTTTTGCGATTTTAAGAAATTAAATACTTTAATATAGATTTAAGGATATATGCGCTATCCCTTATGGAATTATGGAATATAATAACTCGCTAGAAGCAATTCTTAACAAATAAACAACTATAATTTCTGAATTCATTTTAATTTCTATAAATTCAATTTTTAAAAAATAACTAAACAAATAACTTAGCCAAAAGCAAGTTGTTACGAAATAATTCCATGACTTAAGAAATTAGCGATATGCTTACGATAATGCGCTTCAATATGATATTCAAATATTAATCGAGCTTCTGTTACAATAAATATAAGAAATTACGAAGTCATAACGATTTATTGAAAACAGCTTCTTGTAAACAATTAAAGATAACTAAGAACGACCATTGAAATTGTGTTAAAATTTTTCAAATAAATAACTAAATTATTCAAACAAAATTTCAATAAACAACAATTATGACTTCGAAAATAACTAATTTACTTGTGTAAAACGCGCTACTTTAACCTGATAGTCCATTCAAATATTATTGTATACGTTATACTTTATGGAATCATACCCCGTATATAATAATTTGCAAACAGCCTTTTATAATTGAAAATAATAATAAAGGTCATTTATAGAAGCCTGTAGTAATAGTAAAATGTTGAAATTTAATTAACTCTCATTAAATGACCAAGCTGACAGTAAATTATTATAAATTGATTCTATAAACAGAAAATTAGATATAAGTTTTAACATTTCATATTGCTTAGCATTATAAAACATCCCGGCGTTAAGTTATAAAAATTTTAGATCGAGTGATGTAAGCAGCCCGGTAGCGCGGACACTGAGATCAGCCGACTCTCTGTTTATCGATGTCACTTCGGAAAGTGTCAATACATGTAAACATTCAATAGGAAAAATTCGAGCACGTTCCCGTCGCTACCCGGCGGCTCAATTAAAAGGAATTTTATAACGCACTCTTCTCGAAGAGTTATCTCCCAATAACCACCCCAAAGTCCTTCAAACGATCGATGACCCATGCATATTCCACGCGTCACCAAAGCACGACTCGAATCGCCGTTGTCTCATCGGTATATAAACCGCTAATTTCGAGCTCCGGTAGCCATTCGTTCATTATTCGTTGTCCAGTCGTTAGTGCATTCAGTCATTATTCATTAAGAGTATCCGATCATAAGCATCCAGCAATTAATCGTTCAGTCAGAATAAGATCTTATTCGAGATCATATTCAATCTGTGACAAATCTCTGTGCGTCCGCACCGACGGACTTCTAATCTTTTTCACTACTGTCAGTCGTGCGTTAGATTTCTTAATAGTGTAAAATCTGAATAAAGGATCCTGTACGTAATTTCGAGTACTTAAATTCAACCTATTTCGCCGTGACCGAGGTCCTCCAGGAGCGAAGGTAGAGACACGTGCAGCAAAACTGGAGATTCACCGCTACCATACGGTAAGTAATTATAACTCCCTTTACCCGAGCACGCCGAATCTTAGTGAAGATTAGGAAATCTGTTACTGACTGACATCTCACTTTAATCAATTACCTCATCTCTCATCCCATCGTCGCTCAGCACCTCACATGCTCGTAGCGATAATCTTACTCCGTGTATAAGAAAGAAACCCCCCTGTCAAGCACTGGCATGAAGCTGACAGTTTTTTCGTTAGTCATTATTAAGTTATATGTCCTCACAATTTTACTATCATCTATAAGTATCGATACTAGACAGAATTTAGATCTTAATATATTACCAATATTGCTATTGTCACTCCGACGTCCTCCAACCCTCGTTTCCAATCACAAAATATCCCTGCATTCGCTGCCAGGATTCACAAAATATCCCGGCATTCGCTGCCAGGATTCATAAAATATCCCGGCATTCGCTGCCAGGATTCATCAAATATCCCGGCATTCGCTGTCAGGATTCATAAAATATTCCGGCATTCGCTGCCAGGATTCATAAAATATCCCGGCATTCGGTGCCAGGATTCATAAAATATCCCGGCATTCGCTGCCAGGATTCATAAAATATCCCGGCATTCGCTGCCAGGATTCACAAAATATCCTGGCATTCGCTGCCAGGATTCATAAAATATCCCGGCATTCGCTGCCAGGATTCATAAAATATTCCGGCATTCGTTGCCAGGATTCATAAAATATCCCGGCATTCGTTGCCAGGATTCATAAAATATCCCGGCATTCGTTGCCCGGATTCATAAAATATCCCGGCATTCGTTGCCAGGATTCAACAAATATCCCGGCATTCGTTGCCAGGATTCATCAAATATCCCGGCATTCGTTGCCAGGATTCATCAAATATCCCGGCATTCGTTGCCAGGATTCATCAAATATCCCGGCATTCGCTGCCAGGATTCATAAAATATCCCGACATTCGCTGCCAGGATTCATAAAATATCCCGGCATTCGCTGCCAGGATTCATAAAATATCCCGGCATTCGTTGCCAGGATTCATCAAATATCCCGGCATTCGTTGCAAGGATTCATCAAATATCCCGGCATTCGTTGCCAGGATTCATAAAATCCCGGCATTCGCTGCCAGGATTCATAAAATATCCCGGCATTCGCTGCCAGGATTCATAAGATATCCCGGCATTCGTTGCCAGGATTCATAAAATATCCCGGCATTCGTTGCCAGGATTCATAAAATCCCGGCATTCGCTGCCAAGATTCATAAAATATCCCGACATTCGTTGCCAGGATTCATAAAATCCCGGCATTTGCTGCCAGGATTCATAAAATATCCCGGCATTCGCTGCCAGGATTCATAAAATATCCCGGCATTCGCTGCCAGGATTCATAAAATATCCCGGCATTCGCTGCCAGGATTCATAAAATATCCCTTACCCCTATCTCGTACTTAAAGGATTGACAACAGAAAAATTTCAAGTTATAAAGCATTTTATATAATAAAAAACTAGAATTACATGAAGATATTATTATAATATTGATGCTATCCTTCTATAAAGAAAAATCCTTATCTATCCCTCCAACTAATAGATATTCTTATCTACGAAATGTCCAATTCCCAAATTTTCAAACAGGATTTCTAATCTTCAAAGTTCTTAATAACTAACTACACGATAGTGGATAAGGCCACAGATACATAATAATTCTAGAATATTAATTAATCTTTTACCTTCTAATTAAAATTTCTTAAAACTCATTCAAATATTTTAGATTTTGCATTCCAATTTTCTTTCAAACAATTAGTCATCATTACTTAAAATTCTATCAACGTTAATTCTATCATTTTATTTAATCTCATTATCCTACTTCATACTCCCTTGTAGATGGTTAACCCGGCGTACAGACAAACCATCCGAAAGAAGCGTAAACATAGAGCCGGTAAACAGACACGTGCTAATCGTGCCGATAAAAGAGCACGTATTATACAGCGTGCTTCAAATTTAATCTTGGTCAACCGACAGGCATTCGGAACTCAGTCTTACGCAGACTCTACCGACAAATTCTCTTCGACTCCTGCAACCTCAACATTTACAACTCAGTCTGAGATACTTATTGGCTCCCCCCAAGAAATATCTAATTCAGAAGTTGAACTCAATACGGAAATCATTGATAATCTTAACATTGAATTACCGATATTAAATGATTCTAATGGTTTGAAACCAAATTAGCCACCAGAATTAACAGCATGCAAAGAGTACCAAAAAGAGAGTAACGAAATCAACCAAACAAAGATTTTGCCGAAAGATTTAATATCCCAGTTAAAATCATAATTATCTGAGGATAAACATTTTAGCATAGATCAGTATGCCCAATACTTAGATTTGTAATCGTTAAATCACATTACACACCTCTACGGTATACTTAAGTTCTAATAATCATTATTTAATATATTAAGAAACAAATTCACAATTATTCTGTAAATTACAGATGATACCCTTATACTCAGACGAGGAAATTAATGTCACGATAACCAGCGAACCGAATGACGTTTTAGAAATAATAATTGGATTAATTGATGATTATTTTAAAAGATATTTGGATATAGACCAACTAATTGTTCTTCTAGTAAATCTTTAAGACCCCGTATCATAAAACAGCATTAACACACGTAATTATACAGGTACGTATAATTCTAGTGAATTTCTAGTAAATAATTATCATCCGAGTCCACTCCACTCTTTAGATCACTTCAGTCCTTGCTCTCGGCGTCCCTAGGGTATAACCGATGTAAGCAGGTTGCCTTTCAAAAATAGAGAGCTTCTTTCTCTTGCTAACCGAGTTTAGTGAGAAAAAGGTCACCCGAACGTGACACACGACAAGTAGCCTACTGCGACTTTATAATCCTCGTTGATTAATTCTATTAATATGCACTCGTTATCTTTCATTTTTACGATGAAAGTATTATTGTTCTCACACTACAACACAGTCACACATTGCCGGGCCGGGATTCCCGCCATTTCCGGCTCTGGAATGCCGGGGAATTGTTTGGGAAGGAGAGCGAGAGAGTGAGTGAGTGAGTGAGAGAGAGAGAGAGAGAGAGAGAGAGAGAGAGAGAGAGCATAAAAAGCATAAATAAAAGAAGAGAGAAGCAGTTTCTTCTTTCCAAACTCCAAACGATTCCCAGCTACTCTGCTCTGCTCTGTTCTGCGCAGTCCGCGCTCCGCAGCAGCATGCAGATCAGACCGTGAACAACGAGAGTACATATGTACGTACATAATATTGTAAATTTGAGACTGAGTAATCTTTTGACTATCATCATTTGATCTGATTGTAAATCGCAAATTGCGACGTAATCACAGAAAACGCGCTGATTAACAATGAGTGTGTTAATAAAAGAGGACCGTATAAACAATACATATACGAAGAACATAACCCCGAAATACCAGCATCAACGGCACTTTCTCGAAAAAAAAACATGATCATGTAAGTATTTTTAAGTCATATCCGTAAATTATAATTTAATTAATTATAAGTAAATTAATTTACATTTCTTATATACAAATACGTCTGTATACAAGCGAAAATTTTTGTTGAAATTTCTCTGGATCTTTGGATGATTCTTTTAGTTAAAATTGCCGCCAGGGATTATGTATTTTCTGTACAACTAATTAATTTTTTTGTGTTTGCATAGAGTCAAGAAAATCCTTGTTCGGATGAGAACACAAAATGTTCAAAGTTGACCCGAATAGATGAGATCAATGTAGCTGGAAGTAGCAATGAAATAGTAAATGAAGTCGCAATTATACTTATACTTTCATATGAGAAAGATTCTGATTCCGAGGGCCTCCAAAGCAGCGATGAAGAAGTAAATGACATTTCATCATGTTTAAATCATAAAGGAGATGATAGTTCATTATGTACAGATAACTCATCAGAGTATGAAATTGATTTGGCCTCTGACATGGACGAATGTGAGGAAATCCCTACTGCTGATGAAGATGACAATAATGTTATTGATAATGCCGATGATCAAAATCAAGATCTACACATGGAGGTAATATACATGTGCCACCTTACAGAATATCATTACAGAATACTTTACTGATAACTAGTTCGATGGAAAACTATTCAAAACGATTCATTAGCCATACAGAAAACTATAGCTCTACCGTTTTCTACGTGGTTAGTGAATCGTTTTGAATAGTTTTCTATTGGACATGGTTACCAGGGATCTGCTGATATCTGTGCACAAATAAAGTCTTATGTTATAGTTATGTTTTGTACAGTGCCGTTAAAAAGTTTCCGAACAATTCCCCCCAAAATTGAAATGTTTAAAGTTTTATTTATCACGGTCAAACATTTTTGCAGGAAAAAATTTAAAAACTTATTTCAAAGAGAAAATAGCGTTCTTTAAGATGAATTTTGGTATTTTTATTGTAGTAAGTAACGTAAAATTTTTTCATGTTACAGTTTCGCCAAGTACTGTATAAAGGATGCAATCTTTCAAAAGAAGAAAGCAAAATGCTGCTTGTGAGTTTGGCTCTTCGTCATCAACTGACCGATGCTGCGTTGGAATCTCTTATTCAAGTAATTGATTGTCATCTTCCTCGTACACATCATGGCTCCAAATATTTATTATTAAAGTCATTACCAGAAAGTAAAGCGTGTAAATATTATTACTGTCCAGAATGTTATGCGATACTGAATTCATGTACCGATAATCGAATGAAATGTGAAGTCTGTGCAACAATTTACAAAGAAAAGTATCTCGATAAAAGAAACAAGTATTTTATGCATATTCCACTCAAAGAGCAATTAATAGAATTAATAAAGTCCGAAGTTTTGCACAATTCCGAAAAACTAAAGAAATGGAAAGTGATATCATTAATGGAAACATTTACCGTAATTTAAGAAGTAAAAATATCATTGGCGATAATGACATTACCCTCCTGGAATTCAGATGGGGTACAATTATTTAAGTCTTCCATGTCATCCATTTGGCCGATTTTAATTACAATAAACGAATTGCCTTATCGTTTACGAAGGCAACACATTCTCTTAACTGGCATATGGTTTGATACATCTGTGAAAGCAAATATGAATATTTTTCTTCAGCCATTCATTGATGAACTTATTGACTTACATAATAATGGTTTTATTACAACATTCATGCATAAGGAAGCAATATGTATTAAGGTTCATACACTTGTAGCTCCTGTTGATTCAGTAGCAAGGTCGATACAAAACATGAAACAGTTCAACGGCAAATACGGATGTTCGTATTGCTATAATAAAGGAAAGGTAATTAAAACAAGAAGCGGGAGTTCCAAACGCGTTTATTGTGGAGATCTTTATGCTTTGCGACAAAAACGTCAACACAACAAACATGTTAAAAAAAGTATTTCAAAAAATCAGTCAGTAAAAGGAGTCAAGGGTCCTTCGGTGACACAACTTATACCGCTCTTTGACATAATTAAGTCTTTCCCGCCAGATTATATGCACAGTGTCGCTGAAGGCGTGGTTAAACAGTTTGTTATGGCGTGGTTCGATTCCAGCAATCATGACAAAGAGTGGTATTTAGGGAAATACCAACAAGTTTTTGATAATAAATTGACAAGTATACTACCTCCATCAGAAATAACACGAATACCACGATCGATAGTTCTAAGAAAATTGTTTAAGGCATCAGAGTGGAAAAATTTCTTACTGTACTATTCATTGCCTTGTTTAAGTGGATTAATGCCACAGAAATTCATTAAACATTGGCTACTTTTTGTATTTAGTATGAATATTTTTCTACAAACACATTTCTGATAACAAATTCATCGCTTCTGAACAAGCATTACGAACATTTGTATTGCAAATAGAAGAATTGTATGGAGATAATTTCATGAATTACAATATTCATTTGTTATTGCATATACCTGCATCAGTGAAAAATTACGGTGCCCTCTGGGCTTGGTCAACCTTTCATTTTGAAGGCTTTAATCGAACATTAAAAACTTTATTCAATGGTTCACAATGCATAGCGCAACAAATATCTAAGTTTTATTTTAGATTAAGGTTTATTAACAACAACAGATCGACTTTTATTGGCGAAAATTGTAGCTCAAAAGGTAAAGCTATTTTTGATTACTTAATGAAAGTGTGTCATATTAAAAGGTGCACAGAATACGAAAATTTTTTAAAAGCATTTGGAATAAAAAAAGAAATAGTGTTAACTGCTATACAAAAACTTATTGTAGAAGAATTAATAGGGGAACCTGTCGAAAGCACGGCTTTCACTTTTGACCGATTCATTTTTAGAAATATTCTTTACCATACTTTAAATTATCCTAGATTATTAAAAAGATATAATAGTACAATATTAACAGAGAACGGATTGATATTGGATATATTACATTTATGTACTGTGACAAAAGCAAATAGTGGAACTGAAACTAACTTATTATTATGCAAAGAATATTATATTTTATCGGAAGAAGTATGCAAAAATAATCGAGTATCTTCCATAAATTTTAGTTTTATTACGAAAAAAACTGATAACATTAGAGGTTGCCTTGGATATGATTAGAAGTAAATGCGTTGTTATACCATATTCCAATGGACATAAGCAATTTATCATACCTGTCGTTAATACAATCGAAACCGATTGATTTCTAGAGATACAGCGAACGAGAGGTACGGGTGAACAATGCGTAGACTTTTTAGTGAATGTATGTACAATATTATATATTATTATTAAGTCAGTGTTTCTATATAGTTGTAATGTGAATTAATGTATTTTGTAGTAAATAAAATAAGCAGATATGTTAGATACTTACGCATTTATATTGCCCAATATATTTATTGTTATTATTTTATCATGTAAAAATGATGTATAATAATAATACATTATGCATGCATATCTGTATATTACTTAATTTTAGAAATATTTTACTGTTTCTGATGTCAAAATGACAAACACTCTGTATACACGCAGACGCTTTATACTTTTTATATTTATTTACTTATAAAATATGAAATTAAAAAATAATAAAATTTAATTAAAAAGTGATACATTAAATCTAATAAATTTCAAACATTATTTATAGAAATATTTTATATACAGCTGCATTGAAGTAAAAGTATACTATGCATGTATATATGATAAAAGACTCGCTATTTCAAATTTCATGGATTACACTGATGGCATTATACGTTTAATAGATTACACGCGTGTAGTAGTGTATTACACATTTTGTAGATTAGTAGTGTAGTATATTACACATGTAGTGGATTACACGTGTAGTCTATTACACAAGTTACTTACAACACGTGTAGTATAATACACATGTAGTGAATTACACGTGAAGTGGATTGCACACTTCATGGGCTAGACGTGTATTCCATATTACAGGGATTTCACGCACTATAGTAACTACAGCGTGTAATAACTACAGATTATTGTGATCCTTTCTGTGATAACTACAGGGAGTCTTGTAATAACTACACAACTGTAATATTCACTGGCTGTAGTTTCTATCCGTAATATACACATATATACATACACGTAAGATACACAAATATATACAGGGTGTCCGGTAATTGACGGGTGACGGATCACCCGTCGTGTGCAGGTAGAGCGAGTTAAACCGAGTAGAAAAGTCCTGTACCATTTTGCAATCTTTGCAATAATTAATGAGAAATGAATTAAACAAGATCGGCCAATCCGTGCGAGTTCAAGCACGCGGCGAGAAGAGACAGCCCACGCGGGGGTCCAGCTTTTTTCGTCGCTCGTACATAGCCATTGTCCTTTGTAAAGTGCTCCTCCCCGCTTTGTCGTGCCGAGCAACTGCGTAAACATTAAGCTATTTGTTTTCGCCGCGCGCGTAGTATCACATAACAGTGGGAAGTCTCTTCTCGCCGCGCGCTTGAACTCGCGCGGATTGGCCGATCTTGTTTAATTCATTTCTCATTAATTATTGCAAAGATTGCAAAATGGTGCAGGACTTTTCTACTCAGTTTAACTCGCTCTACCTGCACACGACGGGTGATCCGTCAATTACCGGACACCCTATATAACATATATACTTATATATATGTATATACAGGGTGTCTCAGACTACACGTATCAGCCGATTATATCGAAAACTGAGCGCGGCAGATAAAAATGTTTCAGACAAAAGTTGTAGGGCTTCAAGTAACGCATTACTTAGCAATATCAGTATGACCTTGAAGAGTGTTGTCAAGGTCATATAAAAATGACCTAGAAATTTTTAAATGGAAGCACCTATATTTCATTCCATATTCTTGTAGCTTATCTCGAGAGCTTTTCAAAACACTATAATTAAGTCTCTTTTTATTAAGTAGTTTTCGAATTATGGAGCTTGAAAGTTACAGTACCGCCGGCGTTAGCATTACTCAAAGTCTACTGCGTGGAGGTTGCCCGGTCGGATTTACATTTCTTTTGTATGTGCGCGCGCGTGTGTCTCTCTGTGTGTGTGAATGTATGGCTAGATGCTACATGTGATTAGACCTGATGTTCGAAATGTTTACCGTTTTCTTCAATACAAGCACGTATTCTTTTCTTGAAATTATTTGTTGCATAAAGAATTTCATCGGCATCTAAAGAACGAATAGCGTCGCGTATTCTACGAATCATATCCCGTTCCATACTACCTCCCTTCCATGCTTGCAAAAAGTACCGCTAGGCGGCGCATGGCGTAACAGTTAATTCGTAAGTAAAATTAACATAAGCGGAAATATTAACAGGCTCTCCAGCGAAGAAAAATAATCTTCTCTTGCAGAGAAGCACGTAACGAAATTCTCATTAATCAGCTATGTCGTATTCAAACGCAGAAGCTTCGGTTATGATGCTTATTCTAGGTGAATGTGGTGGTCAATTTAGAGCAGCTGCAAGATTGTGGCGAGAACGTTCTTTAGATGCCGATGAAATTCTTTATGCAACAAATAATTTCAAGAAAAGAATACGTGCTTGTATTGAAGAAAACGGTAAACATTTCGAACATCAGGCCTAATCACATGTAGCATCTAGCCATACATTCACACACACACACGCACACAGAGAGACACACGCGCGCGCACATACAAAAGAAATGTAAATCCGACCGGGCAACCTCTACGCGGTAGACTTTGAGTAATGCTAACGCCGGCGGTACTGTAACATTCAAGCTCCATAACTCGAAAAGTACTTAATAAAAGGACACTTAATTATAGTGTTTTGAAAAACTCTCGAGATAAGCTACAAGAATATGGAATGAAATATAGGTGCTTACGTTTAAAAATTTCAAGGTCATTTTTTTATGACCTTGACAACACTCTTCAAGGTCATACCGATATTGCTACGTAATGCGTTACTTGAAGCCCTACAACTTTTGTCTGAAACATTTTTGTCTGCCGCGCTCAGTTTTCGATATAATCGGCTGATAC
Source organism: Lasius fuliginosus (assembly GCA_949152495.1). Lineage (NCBI taxonomy): Eukaryota > Metazoa > Arthropoda > Insecta > Hymenoptera > Formicidae > Lasius > Lasius fuliginosus. The sequence goes on along the minus strand of OX424447.1, from coordinate 318,251 downwards.
GGGTGGTCTGACAACCTGTATATATACATACATACATATATATATATATTTATTTATTTATTTATTGTTGTAAGTGTTAACATGTAGTTATTTTTCTAATTAATAGAGTTAGAAAAAGTTTTTCCAATAAAAATTGTTTTGTTTGAAAAGATCTATGTAATGACAAAAAAATTTTAAATTATTTTTTCTTCAGACTATTTTCAAAATCTGGATAAAAGGAGTAGGCAAGTGAGAGCCGGGCGCAAGAAATTAGGCGCTAAGTCTTCAGTGATAATCTTCTTTATTTAAATTAGTATGTTTCGGTCCTTTCTTTGGACCATCTTCAGCGATGTTTACAGTATGGTGTAAGCATTGATACTGACGGATTGTGAGGATCATACAATGGGGTGAACTTTCTAAGTGCGAAAACAATAACAGATCATGGGTGATCGTAAAATTCTATTGATGCATTGAATCAAAGCAATTTATGAAGGGGCGAAATTAGGTGTGCCAATCAATAACAGAGTATAGATATATGAAGTCGGGTAATAAAAGTGAACCAAATTATTTAGTGCGCTCGTAACGGGATTAACTAACGACAATGGGAATAAATGTGGGCGGTCGCGTGTTGGTGCATGACGCGCAATGCACCGGCGGACCTCCACGGATTGTGTGTCGGATTTGAGAGTAATCAGATTTTGTTTAGACGCTCAACAATTGTTGAGTATATGTGTTGTAAGCACTCCGTGTTGGTCTGTCGGTTCAGACTGTTTTTTTTGTCGTTTGATATGAAGCATTTCGGACGTTAATCTTTATCCTAAATTCATTTCTTCATCCAAGACTTCAACTCCGTCCCAATCAAAATCATGATCTAACAATCTGTGATCTGTGATCACAGATGGTTGCGAAGTGTTTCTGTTTATGTGACTGCGGTGCTCAGTGATACATGTTTTTAGTAACCTGCCTGTTTGGCCCACGTACGACGCGTCGCAATTTTTACAATTTATTTTATATACTACGTTTCTTCGTGAGTATTTCGGTAGCGGATCTTTATGGACTTTTATGAAAGAGCGGAGCTTGTTCATGCCCGTGTAGGACATGATTGCATTCTGATCGCGGACTATGTGGTTGAATTGTTCCGAAAATCCCGGGACATACGGAATGTTAAAAAATATTGGGCGCTCCGTTGTCTCCTCCACGGAAACACCCCGTTCTCGATTGGGCGTCTTCTCACTCTTATTGAACAATGTTTTTAATCTCGTGTGGAGCTCTTGAAACACGAATGGTAATGGGTACCCATTTTCACGCAAAACTCTTATTACGAATTAGAGATTTTTTTTGTTGAAATCTTGGATGAGATAGTCGGATTGCTCTATCGACTAAGGACATGATGGTGCCCTTTTTATGGCAAAGAGGGTGTTTGGACTCAAAATTGAGGTATCTACCCGAAAAAGTGGGTTTATGATACCAGTCGAATTCGACGACATTGTCTCTGATGATAATGGTGGTGTCAAGGAAATTTAGGCGGTCGTCCGTACCCTCCTCCAGCGTGAATTGTAATCGTGGGTGGACGGAGTTAAATGAATTAAGAGTAAATTCTAGCATGGAGGACGGCACCGACAGCGCGATATCGTCTACATAACGAAAGTAGAATGGTAATTCAAATGAAAGAGTCCCTAGTACCCGCTTTTCCAGATCTTGTAAGGTGATATCCGCGGTAATGGGTGATAAAGGGGAGCCCATTGGCGTGCCGAAGGTTTGTTGGTAATGTACATTGTTGAAGGAGAAGAATGTGGAGTTGAGAACAAATCGAACCGCGCACAGGAATTCGTCGCGCGGTATGGAGCAATTCGATTCTATATGTTCCCATCCGTTGAGGATGCTCTCCATTGCCAGTTCCACAGGGATATTCGTGAAAAGCGAGACCACGTCCAATGAGATTAGTTTATAGTTGTCTTCAATGTGCGATCCCGTCAGTTTATCAACCAACTCAAAGCTGTTATCGATGTGGCTATGAGCCTTGGGAATCGATCCATGGATGATGTTGTGGAGGAAGGTCGCAATGGAATGCAGTGGGCTGTTCACCGAAGACACGATGATGCGCAGAGGGCAGTTAGGTTTGTGGATCTTCGGCAGACCATACGCTCTCGGCAAGACACCATCGCTATAGTTGAGCCGTCTGTATGTAGCGTAGTTAATGTAGTTCGATCTTTTCCATCTCGTGAGGATGTCATGAAGACCGTTGATGATTTTCCTTGTTGGGTCTTTCTTGACTACAGTGTAGGTGTTGTTGTCGGCCAGGAGTGTTCTCATTTTGTTCAAATAGTCCTCCCTGTCGAGGGCTACAGTAACGTTGCCCTTGTCTGCTTTCGTGAAAATGATGTTCGTATTTTCAGCCATAAATTTGCTCGTTGTGTGAGCTGCTCTGAATAAGGTCTTGTTTGTAGTTGCAGTGTCGAAAGGGTGGTCGGGGAGTTTCTTAATAATCGGGAAGGCTCTACTTCTGACAGCTGTCCGCGAGGTGGAAGGGAGTCTGTCGATGCTGTGCTCGAAGCTTTTCAAAAAATCTGTGATCGTTCTGTCTCTGCTTTTGGGGGGTAAACAAAAATTCTCTCCCAGTTGGAGTAAGCCTTGCACTTCTGGTGGGATGTGAGTGGATGTCAAGTTTATGAACCACTTGTTCCTTATTTCAAGAACTGATGGGGCAGGTTCTCGGAAGTTCCGTGGGTCCAGACAAACCGCAAAGGTGGAGGAGGCGGGGAGTGTAGAAGGGGGATTGAAGGAGAATTTCGTGTTCCTTATTGTGTTCTGAGATCCGTCGTTGTTGTTGGGGATTGTCTGTTGAGACCTTCCATCGTTCGATCGTGGGGGTAGTGAGCAATAATATTGTACTGGAAGAGTTCGGCTTTCCATGAGCTTTTCCTTCTTGGCGAGCAGCCACTCGAATTTTTTCTCAAACCGTCTTCTCTGGCTCTCAAGATGGAAAGAGAGGGATCTGTTTTGTTTGCTTAAGAACGTGTTGAGTATGTCGTTCGGTAATACTTCCGAAATGCGGCGAATGTAAGCCATATTGAGACTGCATGCTCTGCGAATTTGACTGAGCGCGTCCGAAATCTCGTTACGTATCATGTTTGAGGTGAATTTGTTCATAATATGTCCGAATTTGATTTTTGCTTTAAAATGATGTAAATTGTTTCTGTATTGAGCAAACCGGTTCAGATGTGGTGGTATTATGTCAAACCTTGAACATTTCTTGAGAAAATTTATGAGCAGTTTTTGCTTCGTGACGGATTTTTGTAGGTTGATCCATTGTTTCATACATCTAACAGTATTGACTCCAAAGCTGTTTTTAATAAACGTTTTTTTTTGCAATTTTAAGGCTGTAATCTTCATTTACTGTGATTATCGCGATTATCTTAAGACTGTTAATTTTTAATTACATTATTGGTAACACCAGTACAAATGTCAGCGTTATTTTCAGTATAGTTTTCCTTTATAATTAGAGCGTACGAACATATTCCATTTTAATCGTTTTTATGTGGCAATTAAAAATTGTTTTTCTTTATATTCAAATTCTAAGTTTAAAGGTTGTTAGCATTACAAGTTTTAAATGGTATTTTCAAATACCGTGGTTATTGTAAACCGTTATGTTTTGAATTTCATTTTCTTTGATAATCAGTTCGTTTTCAGTTTTGTTCTTTCAGTAGTATAAATCATTCGAGACGTATGAGTCAGGATGATCGAACTGTAAGAGGTACGTTACTTTATGTTCGTACATATATATACGTAACACCGATGAGGGCGCGCTCTCGGTATGTGGCGCGCGCCAAGATGGCTGATTGTAATTGGTTCGCCGGGAAGTAGTTCCGCACGTGATTACTACGCTTGTTGCTGATTGGTTAAGAAGCCTTAGAGATGAGAAAGGGGAGGTTGCTTCGGCAGTCTTTGTTAGAGACGGATAACGAGCACGGATCGGCTCGCGGAATAAAGAGTGTTTCTGATACAAACACTTCGTCTCATTTAACCACCTGCCTCGAGAAAC